>JAULBS010154873.1:0-11945 GCA_032355785.1 Symmetromphalus regularis | reverse complement strand
TTCTAGCGCTTTATACAACACAATGCGCCGAGACACGTGTTCGATTAACAAAAAATACATCCAGAAACCTAAAAATGTCAATTCTAGCGCTTTATACAACACAATGCGCCGAGACACGTGTTCGATTAACAAAAAATACATCCAGAAACCTAAAAATGGTTATATGTGCAACATCAGCTTTATACTGAATTGTTTATTTAAACTTATGTCACACATTTCATTGCCCCCTGCCCCCCCCCCACGAGCTAAGTAATATTGAATTGTTTGTTTAAACTTACGTCACACATTTCGTTGCATTCCCCCTTCCCCCACCCCGAGCGAAATACTACTGAATTGTTTGTTTGTTTAAACTTACGTCACACATTTCTTTGCACCCCCCCCCCCGAGCGAAATAATACTGAATTGTTTGTTTAAACTTACGTTACACATTTAATCCCCCCCCCCCGGCGAAATAATATTGAATTGTTTAAACATACGTCACACATTTCATTGCATTCTACCCCCCCTCCCCCGAGCGAAATAATACTGAATTGTTTGTTGAAACTTACGTCACATATTTCATTGCATTCCCCTCCCTTCCCTCGAGCGAAATAATACTGAATTGTTTGTTTAAATTTACGTCACACATTTCGTTGCATCACCCCCCCCCCCCACCCCGAGAAATAATACTGCATTGTTTGCTTGTTTAAACTTACATCACACATTTCATTGTATTCCCCTCCCCACCCGAGCCAAATAATACTGAATTATTTGTTTAAACTTACGTCACACATTTCATTGCATTCCCCCCCCCCCACCTCCCCGAACGAAATAAAAAATCAATTTAAAAACGTTTGTCATGAGTTGTTTTGACATGCAGAAAATTATATTTCCAGTGTTTAACTGCGTGTGACAGGTTTGAGTGGCTTATAGCTGACGTTTAGGAATATAGTGTTTGACATCATATGTAAATTCATTTTTTTATTCTGTCCTGCAAATATCTTTTTTTTCTTACGTGCTCGATGGGAACTTTCAATAAAAATAAACATCAGTGGATCCATATTTAATTTTTTTTATTAACTGGGTGACTGGATGGCTGGCTGGGTGGCTGGCTCGGTGAGTGACTGGCTGACAAGCTGGGTGACTGGTTGGTTAGCAAGCTGGGTGACTGGCTGACTGGGTGGGTAACTGACTGGCTGGGTGGCTGGCTTGGTGACTGGCTGACTGGCAAACTGGGTGATTGGCAAGCTGGGTGACTGGCAGGCTGGATGACTGGCAAGCAGGGTGACTGGCTGACTGGGTTGGTGACTGGCTGGCTGGGTGACTGACTGACTGGGTGGCAGGCTGACCGGCTGGCTGGATGGACTAATGGACGGACAGGCTGAAGGGTTCGCCGATTGGCTGGCTGGCTGGATGGACGAATGGACGGACGGACAGGCTGAAGGGTTCGCCGGTTGGCTGACTGGACGAATGGACAGGCTGAAGGGTTGGCCGGTTGGCTGGCTGGACGAATGGACGGACGGACAGACTGAAGGGTTGGCCGGTTGTCTGGCTGGCTGGACGAATGGACGGACAGACAGGCTGAAGGGTTGGCCGGTTGGCTGGCTTGACGAATGGACGGACGGACAGGCTGAAGGGTTCGCCAGTTGGTTGGCTGGCTGGACGAATGGACGGACGGACAGGCTGAAGGGTTGGCCGGTTGGCTGGCTGGACGAATGGACGGACGGACGGGTAGAAGGGTTCGCCGGTTGGTTGGCTGGCTGGATGGACGGACGGACAGGCTGAAGGGTTCGCCGGTTGGCTGGCTGGCTGGACGAATGGACGGACGGACGGGTTGAAGGGTTGGCTGGCTGGCTGGCTGGACGAATGGACGGACGGACGCGTTGAAGGGTTGGCCGGTTGTCTGGCTGGCTGGCTGACACACACTCACTAACGACACCAATAGAGCACATTTATTTATTAATCATCGACTATTAGATGTCAAACATTTGGTCATTTTGACAAGTTAAGAAGTCTGAGCCCGCCTCCAATGGGTTTTGAACTACTGTCTTCAGCTTGAGAATCCGCAGTTCTACCACTCGACCACAGAGGTTCTACCACTCGACCACAGAGGCTCTGGGATAGAAATTAAGACATTATATATTGGCAACAAGCAGACCTAGTAGAAAAGTTAATGATTTCAATTTTAAAAGAAAAAAGAAAAACAGAAAACCATTAGTGATTCCAATTAAAACAACAACAACACAAATGTCAAGAGATGTGTTGTCCTGTCTGGTGGAAAGCGGGAAGTTTTGTCTGTAGACCATGACTCACCAATATTCTATGACACCTAATAGCCTATTTTTAAAAATATACTTAATGCGACACATGGTGTCAGCAGTGGTTGTATGACATACTACACAAATGCCCAGGATATGTCTGTTTGACTGAGGAGTCACGTGTCCATTTCACACCTAGGATCCGACTCTGCACATTTACTTTCAATTATATTTCTATGTAGAATTTCTCACAATATCAGAAGAGTCATAGGAATAGCATTTAAAAAAAAAGAGGATAATTAGTTGGTAATTATATAGCTACAAAATATTTATATGTTGACTACCAATATGTTTCGATAAACAACTTTAAACCTGACGTCATGTTTGGTGCACACTGATAAGTTATAATATGCCAGGCATAATAGTTGCAGTGTTATACTAATTATAACAATAATGGTACAAAAAACTGGATCCGTAAATCACAGTACAGCTAGTTTGCATGTTTTACTTGTAAATAAAAATGTTCACCCGCTATTTATATTAATTATTAAAAACTGATCTCTTTCTTAACCGGACTAAAATTAAGCTGCTACACTTACAGGGTGAAGGTCAGTAGTGACGTCATACCATATACTCTCCGGTTAACGAGTGTATTTTGTTTTCATACAAATAGACCACAACCTTTGTTACACCAGTTGTCCATCACTGGCTGGGACAAGAAATAGCTCAAATGGATCCGATGGCCCATGTTTGTATGTAAAGTAAGATGGATTGTTCTTTGTACGAGAAGACCATTAACTGGTTTGATCTCTAGCTCTGTAATACCAGTATAAGGTCAAACAGAAAAAAAACCAATCGTGTAATTTGTAAAGGTTATATACACACAGTTGTTTGTTTGTATCCTTTAATTGAAGAGTTTTCTGCTTACTCAGTCACTTGAAATAGATTGATAGAGTTTTAACTCCTCGCCACGTGGACGTCTTACCGGAGTGGGAGTGAAATGTGCTTCACGTCATCCGCATGCAGTCATTGCTTGAGTTTTACATTTAAAACCTAGAAATGTGAACAACGAACTTGTCATCAGATTAAAACATCGTATCTCTTCACATGGGGGACCTAAGTAGACACAAATGGAAAATTGCAAGGGTTTAAACATGAATCATTGTAAAAAAAATATTAAAGTAATTATACCAGGTTGCAAAAAATGAGCCATTATTGATATATGTTAAGCCTAGATCACAACGCAACTCAACTCGACCTGAGTATTGTGTGAACGGTCTACAACGTAACTCAGTTGTCAAGTCCTGTAATTTGAATTATGCTATCAGTTGCGGGTCTAGATGGGGCACCAGCCCCCCCCCCCCTCCCCACCTAAATGTTGCGATTTAAATTTGTTTGTTTAATTATTATTTATTTTTTAACATTACAGAATCCGAGGAATGTATTTTCTGGATCCGCCACTGCTATTTAACTAATAACTACTATTATCTAATAAAAAATCTATATTACTTTCCTCATCTTATGTTGGATTTTTTCAAGGGAAGTAATTCTATTTCGCTACCATCATATTCATATCTAAGTTGAGTCGTGTGGTTTTGGTCTATGATTGTGAATGGAGCGGGATGTAGCTCAAACGGTAACGTGTCTGACCGTGAACCGGTCGGTCGTAGGATCGATCCTTCTCAGTGGACACATATGCAGTTTGGGCTATTTTTCCGTTCCATCCAGTGATCCACAACTGGTTCATCAAAGACCGTGGTACGTGCTGTTCTGTTTGTGGGACAAAGCATATAAAAGACTCCTTGTTGCTTAGCGGAATGAGTAGCCTATGTGGCGGCAGCGGGTTTCCCTTAAATACATATGTCAGAATGACCATATGATTGACGTCCAATGGCTGATGATAACATAAAAATCAATGTGCTCTAGAGGCGTCATTAAATAAAAGTTTCGGTAATATAAAGAACAACATCCTGTTAGAAACATAGCGTGGTTTATGTCCTTATTTTAAGAAATTAATATAATAAATACCTGTATTTATATGTAATGATGAGATAATTCTTAAAGGAAATTCATTTATCTTTACAAATATACTTTTACCAACCTTCTACCATGAATAATAAAAAAGTTATCATCAGTTAATCATGTTTAACTGCTGAGATATATCAATTCCAGGGACACTTTAAGGCAGTGGAAAGTTGAGTCTGAAAGGGTTAAAGAATAAAAAGTATTTATTTTTAAAATACAGTACAGTTTTAAATTTGTGACACATTTTTCCTTACGGTATGTTTTTATTTTCTTCAGAAACTGGTGACACTTGGTCATGAAACGATCAACACATCTTTCCTTACAATATATTTTTATTTTCTTCAGAAATTGGTGACTCTTGGTCATGAAACGATCAACACGCCTCTATACATGCAACTAGATGCAGACCACTGTCATCTGGTCACCGACCAACTACAGCGCTATGCTCTGATTGGTGAATCCGTCGGTGGTGGGCGGGCAGTGAAGATACTCCGCCTAGCGGCATTCGCCCCGGCAATCACACCTTCCATGGATTACAGTATTAGAGTTTATGTTGTAGAAGACACAGCTGATGCCTTAGAGGTAATATTTTATTAGTCAACTTGGGCCAGAGTTTTTTTTATTATTCGTTTCACAAACCTGCCGACCCTACATTCTGCTAAATTCAAATAAAATTAAAAGTTAAAATTCACACTTATTTTATTTCCACTGACTGTTAAATGAGTAAAACTGGTACAATTTTATTGTCCCTTCCCAAGATATTTTGGAACTTTTTTTTCCCCTCCTTCCTACCCTATTTTTGAGGGACCTATGTTTGAGAAACTAAAAATTAAACAAATCTGGCCTTCATTTCCATTTTTATAACACATTATATGGTAGTGCTTGTTTGCCAGGGTATTATATTTTTTGTAATGTCTAATGTTAATTTTACTTAACACCAATATTCACATTATTGTTTTTCATAGCAACTCTTTAACTCTTTATTCTTTGGTGGCAGCCATTGTTATTTCTGAAGGAACCCACTTTGTAACATAAGCGTGTGTACAAGGTTTTGGGGTTCAAAATCCCCATTGCGCTATCTTATTTTATACATTATGAACTCTCACTCCTACCTGCAGAACATTCTTCACATGTGTCTGTTGCCAGTAAAAAGAATACCATAAACATATTTGAAGATGTTTCAAATTTTTTTATTTGCCTTTAAAAGGATAAATATTGACTGAATATTGGTAGCCCTGTTTAGAAGGTTATTAATTTATATGATATTGCTATTACAGGGTGTGATACAGATGGAACGCAGGCTAGGAGGGAGATTACTTGACAAACCAAAACAGATTCCATTCCAAGATGGCGGCAACAACTTGTGCCTAACAATCGAGGAGCTGTCCCCAGGATGGAGGAGTAAGCTCGCAGCAAATTACCAGGTGAGTTTCGATTGGATAATAAGGCATTACAAATGATTACTGAAAAGGAAAAATACATAACATATTTGATGTGCTAATTCTTAATTGTCGAATGGTCCTCAAAACTGTTTGATAATAAGGAGTGTTAGTTTGGTGCAATGGGTGTGTTTGCAAAAAAAAAAAAAATAATAATATCTTAAGTCCACTTTGTTTAATATTAAATTATTAATCTTTTTTGCGATTCACTTCATTAAAGAAAAACAACAACGTAAAACCCCAACCCATTTATAAATCTAAATATAAGAGTATATATATATATATATATATATATATATATATATATATATAGATATAAGATTTCTGTGCAGAAAAAATGGAGTCACGTACATTGGTACTTGCTAAAAGACAATGATATTTTTTTTAAAACAAAAATGTAAGATTGTTTTTACTGATAAAATATATATATAAAATCTCTAAATGTCTATGTATTGTGCGATCATATGCTCAGTAGTCTCCATTACTTCATGCTGTTTAATGATGTGCTGTGCAGTGCATACAAAATGCGCATCATGTCAAACTTTCAAAACGTGCTTTCATATCTTCACCATCGTCCTTACGGAGTTGTGTTTACCTTGCTTATAAAATATCATATAAATCCCCCATCAGAGGTCTTATTTACTCAGCAAGAGTTGATCAGGCCGGTGAGATAGCATTTGAAGAGGAAAAAAATGTTCAAACCGGCTACATTCTTTTGATGTGGCCTCGTCCGAGTCCATCTGAGTGTACAGTGTCAGAAAGTTTGTTTTGGCTGGAACGAGAGGAACGTTATGTTGTTTAGTCAGTTGTGTGTATTAAATTGTTTCCATACAATAGAATTCTTGTTGATTTTCTGTCTCTTCAGACAGGGAGAGAGATGTAACTTAAACGGTAGTGTGTCTGCCTGTGAAGCTGTCTGTCAATGGATTGATCCTTCTCAGTGAACTCATTGGCAGTTTGGGCTGTTTTCCGTTTCAACCAGTGGTCCATAGCTGGTTCATCAAAGGCTGTAATATGTGTCCTGTCTGTGGGACGGTGCATATAAAAGACCCTAGCTGCTTATTGGAAAAAGTAGCCTATGTGGCAGCAGCGGGTTTCCTATAAATAAATATGTTAGAATGACCATATGATTGATGTCCAATAGCCGATGATAAGATAAAAATGAGAGTGCTCTAGAAGCGTTATTAAATAAAACAAACTTTTCTTTAGTCTCTTCAGACAGTGTTAGGCTAAGTACATCGGTCAGATGAAGAGCAACCAAACTATTGTGTAGAAGAAAGATTGAAAAAAAAAAAAATGAAGTTCGATGGAATATGTTTTCATAAGTGAAGCACTTTGTTTGACAAATTTGAGATGAAAATGTTGTTTACTTTTCATTGCTTGTGGTATTAATATTACTCGAGGTTTGTTTACACAGGGTAAAATTGTGTTTGCACAGAATGCAGTGACATCACTTGCCATTGTTGTACTAATTTCCTCCCATTTTTGTGGTGGCATCGCCTGGGTGGGTAACCTTTTGTAACCGGAATCTGATTTGCGTGCACACATTTTTTTAATTGTAATCCTCATAAAAAGTGCAAAGACAGAAGAAAAAAAAGAAGAAGAAAAATAAGAAAAGTAAAGAATGTTGAATGAACAATGTGTGTTGTTGTTTAACAAGTCAGAAAGATATTTTTAATTTTCTGCCAATGGTATAAGAAATAAGACAGGTTGAACCTGTACCTCCCACTGTTTGTGGATTTTTCACATGATTGCTTTCAATCATGATTCTCTTTTGAGTTTAAATAAATATTAAAATAGGTTTATCTTTAGGCTTGGTACTTCTGTGAGAAATCATGGAATTCCACAAAAAAAAAAAAAAAAAAATATATATACAAGGCATAAAATAACCGGTGTCGCATCGCAATTTGTGATGGAAAAAAAACGAACTGCGAGTCAAAATTATCTGTTCAAAGCAAAATGTGAAACACAACTTTTTGTGTGTTTTCATGGTCTTTATTGAATTGTTCCTCGAGTTCACTACATTGCTATAATGCCAATGAATTGTTGGAAATTATTGCTACACATTTTACCAAAATTGGTAATAATTTTTTTAACGTTGGTTAGCAATTTGCTAGTTAAGTGAACAATTTTATTTTGTGCCTTGATATATATATATATATAAACAAACAAACAAACAAATAAAAATAATAATTAAAAAAAAATCCTTGCTTTTTATTTTCTCTGTGTGAATGTGTGTGGTGTCAGAAAATCAGAAGGCAAAGGAAGAGGAAGTGTGTGGTAGCTTTGCACACGGGCAGTCAACATAGTCTTTTCATGGCACATGGTCATGTAAAAGCTATTCTACTTCTCATCATGAGGCATGATATCGTTCCATGAAAACACTTTTTGTCAGTACCATGCCTGATCTTACACAAACCTGTACTCTTGTGAGAGTGATAAGTCATAGGGGCTATATATGCATACTCTGATGCCCCATTCCATAGGAAGATAAAAAAACATGTCCTTCCCCCATAGGAAAATAAAAAAAACATTATTTCACCCATAATAATTTATTCACAGAACACAATATTATCATACCTGACATTTGTCATAACACTTGGTTTGAAATAAAATTATTTTCCATCTTGCAGGAAATCCCATTCCGGCATATTTGGAGCGGGAACCAGAACACATTACACTGCTCATTCAGTCTGGAGCTTGTGGACCGGTCACAGACGAAGATCAGCTGCAAGATCCAAGTTTATCAGAAAGCAATCCTGTCCAACAGACAGGTCCTACAGATAGTCAGCAATCTGAAAGAGGTTAGTATACACTAGATTTAGTGAAAATGTTCTGTTCCAACCAGTAGTCCACAACTGGTTCAGAGAGGGATGTAGCTCAAATGGTAGCGTGTCCACCTGTGAACCGGTCTTGTTGTTGGATCGATCCTTCTCAATGGACTAATTTTCTGTTTCCAACCAGTGATCCATAACTGGTTCATCAAAGACCATGTGATAAAATGGATATAAAAGACCCCTTGCTGGTTATTGGAAAGAATAGCCTATATGGTGGCAGCGGATTTTCTCTAAATAAATATGTCAGAATGACCATATTGACATCCTATAGCCGATGATAAGATAAAAATCAATGTGCTCTAGAGGCATTATTAAATAAAACAAACTTTACTTTTCTTTTAGACTAGGTTTACTAACAGGGGTATGCTAGATTACTACAAAAGAGGTCTATTTTATTTCAAAATTATTGTTTGGGGAAGATCCATAAACTCATCACAGAATCAATTTAGACACTGAAGTTTGGTGCCCTGATTATTTATTTTACTAACCCTCACCCCAACCCCATCTACATAGGTAGGTATTGATGGCCTTATTACTTCCAAAGTTTGTTAAAAGACATAGGTTCCCATTATTATTTTAACAGATACTATAGCACTGCATATTGGTGGACTTCTGTTTTATTGTATACCCTTCATAAAAACCAAATTTATAATGTTGGGTGGTACAAGATCTTGAAAAGTTAACGATGCTAAATTTATCCACAGCAAATCTTCTACAAATAACTACCATGGTTCTGATACCGTTCTGAAATAAACAATGATAAAAATTTGCCATTTCCAACATTTGCACTCGGATCAAAGATTTCCTGCTTTTCTCAGAGCGCACTGCCAGTGGGGAGAAATGCCAGGTAAAATGGTAGTTGAGAATTATCAAAGGTATACAAACAGATGAATCGAGGCTCTAGGATATAACCCATCTTTGTGATATATCCCCATCAAAGATGATATATTGTTGAACATGGGAGATAACAAACTTACAAACACAAGAGTCGGCTACTCGAACAACAGAAAATATTGTTTGATTTGAGATAGAATTCAGACAGTTGATTTTAGACGAATCCACACAAAAGAGTGTGCCAAGCCACACTATGTATAGGTCTTTGCAGTTTGTTAAAGTGTTGTTTTTTTTCAGCCCGAGGCTGTTGTGAGAGATTGATAGCACATTTGTTGTTAAAGATAGAAAATAGTTGTGGTATCGGCCACAGAGATGTAATCAGTATGAAATAATATCATCTTGTCGAGCAAGGTGAGATGATTTGTCAGGTTACTTGTTTGCAGCTAGGTGAGCAGTTTGGGCTAGTTTCTGTTCATGTCAGATGGCATCATCAGTTTTTAAAGTAATATTTCTTCTAGGGATAAAGTCAGATAAAAAGGAAAAGGGTTTTCGAAATGAAACAAAACATCAAATTTATTTTTATGCCTTTTTAGTAATTTTTCACACATTTCAATTGCCATTTTTGTTACTATAGCATCTATATAATATAAGAAAACTTACAATGTTAAATACTTTGGTATATTGTGTAAATGATATGAAAGGTTTAGAAGGCAGTTTTCCCTTTGGCACTTGTTTTATAACACGTGACTTGTGGTAGGGGAGGCACATGCCTGCAGCCACACCCAACCTCGCCCCCACCCCTCCCTTCCTCATCCCACCCACCCAACCCATCCCTCACCCCACCCCTCGTTCACCATACCCCTCCCTCACCCTACCCCTCCCTCACCCTACCCCTCCCTCTTTCCCCCTCACCCTCATCCACACACATACATCCAGCTATACAACATAAGATGATTGATGGCAAATTCAATGAGAGAGCCATGACAAACCTTGTTGTCTTTGAGAATTTATTTAAAACTGTTGAGCACTACTCAGCATTTTGTGTGAAAATTGTGTACCAAGTTACCCAGACTGTTAAAATACATTTGCTGGTGTGTACTTACACTTATTTGCTGCTGAACTTCAATGGAGAACCCTTCACTGACATTTACTGCGGCATTACTATTGAAAGAAACCTAATTAACATCTGAATAAAATGCATTTGATCTGGATCTTAGCTGCTGAAATGTGTTTTAGACACTGTGATCGCAATTATCCGTTACAGTTAATTTTATTATTGTAATAATAAAACATGGAATGTAGAAATGCTAACAGTGTGGACGTTCCATGACACTAAGCACATATATATAAAAAAAATTGATTGTGGTTTTTTGAAGATTTCCAAGTTGATTATATGATTATTTAATTACCCTCCCCCCAACACATGCCGGATGGAATAAAAAATAATAATAAATTGTTATGACTTGCAAAAAATTATAAAAAGGTTCCATTTCCATACATTAGCCACTTGACTGACTTAGAGCCAAACATTTTAAAAATAAAGAGGTCTCTGGGTACATAGTATCATAATAATAATATTAATAACAATAATAATAAAATACTTTATTTATTGAGGGTAACACAGTAGCCTTTTACAAAATAATAATGTAAGAGTAAAGACTCTTTTTATAACAGCTGCAAATTAATGTTTTTATATATTTCCTACTTAATTAGGAATTAATTGTTATTACCAGTATGTAATAATAATAATCATAAAAAATAAAATAATCTTTTCTCCCCCCCCCCCAGATAGATTCAATACTTTAAACCATTCCTATTTAAGATTCACTGTTTCTTTAGAGTAAATTATTTTTGTTGTACACTTTGAACATTTACTTGATACAATTATGAATTAAAACAAACATTTTATATATCATTCTTTCAGTTTATTCCTTTTTGAGCTCTTTGAGATTTACTATGTCTTAAAAACCAGCAGAAAATTACTTCAGTTACAAATACCTCTTTACCTTCTTATATTTGACAACTTTATGCCCTTGACAAATAAAATTGTCATCTGAAGTCTTTATAGATCAAAACCAGACATCCCTAGATGAAAGAAAATGTACACAAGACAAAAAAATGGCTGAAAATGAGAAAACCCAGAATGCTGTTTGATTAACAGCGTGGCATGCTGGGACTTTGTGTGCACGTCTGCTGAGAAAATCTGAGACTAGCTTTATCTTAGGGCTAAGTGGTATGAAGTCAGGTCTATTTTGTAAGAGGATATAAGAATAAATTGTTTGAATCTGATTTCAAGAGAAAACAGAAAATAGTGATTCTTTTTACTCATTTCTGCTAGCGGAAGTTAAAATCCAGAATTTTGAAGTATTTTATTTACCAATAGCAGGTCTGTTGTAGTTATTTTCTATTTGAAAGGTGAGGTGAAGTATTTTTTATACGGGTCCACATCCAATTTGGTTCAGACCCGTCTCTCGCAGGTCCAGTGTCCTAAGACTAGGGCAGAGGTTAGTGTTAGTAGGAGACTCGAAACCCACTGCTTTTTTCTATAAACAGCAAGGGATCTTTTATATGCA
>JAULBS010154872.1:0-26490 GCA_032355785.1 Symmetromphalus regularis | reverse complement strand
GATAGATAGATAGATAGATAGATAGATAGATAGATAGATAGATAGATAGATAGATAGATAGATAGATAGATAGATAGCGAGAGAGAGAGAGAGAGAGATACAAAGAGAGAGAGAGAGAGTAATCTCCTTTTCGATGAGTAAAGGTTGGCCTTCTTGAGAGCTACATAGCAATTTTACTGGCTGCAAACGACCGCTAACTGTTTGATCCTGTTAGTTGGTGCTGTTATATCTGCTAAAATTAATGGTAGTTTAAGTAACATTCGTGGAATATACGCCACTATCTTCACTCCACTGATCTTAACTGCAGAGATTTTTGTAATGCTACTAAAGAACAGATATATCACAGTAAAAGATCAGTAATTAGAATCTAGTGTCACTAGCCGTTAAATCGCTTCCATTGCTGAGTTATGTTCTGGGTTAAATACGCTGTTTTATTACACACTCATGCAGGATCCATCTAACCACACTATTAATCACTGGGTGCAAAAGTCAAAATGGTCAGTCTGCTTGGATTTAATGGGTAATAATAATTATAGCTCTAATCTGTTAATGGGATTCGTTCTACTGCATTTAGAAGATTATAATATGTCTGTCGTAAATCTTAGTACTTTTAATGTCATGTTATCTGGTTCCGCCTCTCGTGTCTTACTAGTTTTACTAGTTTTGCTGTACAGAGAAGCTGTATTTTGACTGTAAAAGCATGACGCTGCCGCACTCACAGTATATCTAATTACCAGTGGCGGATCCAAAAAATTCATTTAGGGGGCCCTTGAAGAATCCTCGGATTCATTAACGTTAAAAAAATATTAATGATTTAAAAAAAATTATAATAGTGATTATTTTAAAATCGCTAAATTTAGGGGGGGGCGGGGACCCAGGCGCCTCCGCCTAGATCCGCCACTAACTACTCTTACAGTTTGTAACTGAATAATATTGGTTTAAATTTGCCAATTAAATGTTGTTCTCATTAGACCGAATATTTCTGTCTTTGTAATTCTTTATTTTTATAGTTGTTTAATTTTTTTTTTCAGAAACATTCTGTATAATTACGTTCTTATGGCGGATGCATCAAACATTGACCTTTCTGTGATCATTGTTTTGATTGGGATTTATGAGTGTTAGTCGTCCTGACTACATCTAATCACCCAATGTCAAGGGACGATTAAGGAAACGTTAATTTGTTTTTCGTTCCGATTTCCTTTAAACATTATCTCACATTAAACACTTAAAGCGCATGAAATAACAACTCACAACTATTATTCTGGTTACATGCGTACATGCAGGATTTCTGAAAGGTGGTGGTGGGGGTGTCCAAATGTGATGGGTGAATAGGACTGGGGGGAAATGATTAATTTTTACGTCCTTCCAATCGGAAAATGTATTTTCAAAAACATTAAAATACTAGAAAAGTGGGGGTACGGACCCCTTGGAACTCCCTCTGGCTCCGCTTCTGGGTTATCTACATAAACGTTTATTTGGGGTAGCGTTATTATTTTACCTTTAAGTCGCCAAAATATAGTCAATGAACACGGCTTTAAACTAAAAAGTCAGTTCATATTTACACGTGCACGTTCTAGAAGTGAGTATGTGAGACAAAGACGTTCAGTATAAGTGCGCTCTGTGGTGATCCATTATCACGGAACTTGACGAAATACAAGGAAACTCAAAACCTACGCATACTATTATGGACATTTACCACATATGCAAATTTAGGTAGGTTGTACTTATTTTCATGCTCATATCCAATTAAGGTTCAAGCATGCTGTCCTTCGCACACAATCAGCTTCTGTCCTGTCTGCCTAGGAGAGTGGTTAGTGTTACACAGCAAAAATAGCCACATATTTTGGGCAAACCTATGTTTAACATACGTTGTTAAACATATGTTTGCAAACTTATGTTTCACGTGTTTCTTTGAACATATGTTTAACAGAACACATGTTTAACGTACGTTTAACAAGGTGTTCTTAAAACAGTTGTCTAAAATAATTAGAAAAGTGGACTTTGTAGAATTTTAGGTATACTTGATTCAGAAATTTATAATGGATATTTAAAAAATCAAATTAAATATACCTTTCTTAGCAACCAAGATGGCGTCCATAGCAACAGTGAAACTTATAAATATCTAGAAAAGCCCTTTCCAACAAAAAACACAACATACTTTTATCATGTTTAACTAAACGTACGTTAAACGTACGTCCGCCTATTTACATGAAAAAATCACTTTCATAAACGTATGTTAAACATGTTTCACATATGTGAAACGTACGGCGCTATTTTTGCTGTGTAGTAGGAGAGATGAAACCACCTACTGCTACTCTAATGTGGCTACTCCTAATGATAAGCAGCAAGGGATCTTTTATTTGCTCTGTCACACAGACAGGACAGCTCTAACCACAGCTTTTGATAAACCAGTTGTGGACCACTGGTCGATGTATGTGGTGTACATCTACACATCGAGGCTTCCGAAGCACTGGCTCTGGATTGCAGCCGGTAATGAGATTTAAAAATATTATGTTTTGACTGAAATTTGATCCCAGTACTTACCAGCCGGGTGTTCGACTGTGTAACGATTGCACCACTGGTGCCGACCATGCAGATTTAAAATAAGAGCTATACTTAAACATTGCACCACTGGTGCCGACCATGCAGATTTAAAATAAGAGCTATACTTACAACATTGCACCACTGGTGCCGACCATGCAGATTTAAAATAAGAGCTATACTTACAACATTGCACCACTTGTGCCGACCATGCAGATTTAAAATAAAGGCTCTACTTACAACAAGTGCGTCAGGATAAGCAACATTCCGCGAACACCTTGCGTTATCACTGTTTTCCGGTGATTCGTGATCACAGGTTTGATAATAATAACAGTTACGTGTCGTTTAGATTTGACCAATTTCTTCCAGTCATAAATTAATTTATGCGACGTAGCCAGAGAGGAAACACGACGAGCCACACCCAGACGCTGGGAGCATGAACCATGTGGATAATAAATATCAGTATTATGGGGGGAAAATAAAACAAATCTGCGGAAACGATACCAAAAATAAGAATAAAATATGTTTGACATTTGGACATTTTATTTACGGTTTCTGCATATTTTATTTTCATCGCTGATTAAGTTATAAATTTATGGCATACATGTCGACTATACATCTATTTTGCAAATACAAATGTTATCTTCAAAGGTTTGTGTGGTTCCTCAAAGTTATCGTTAAGTTATCCTTGGTATCATTTCTTTTGCACGTTTGTTTAATCATTTTAATTTAAATAAATCTAATGCTCCAAATATAATAGATAAAAAGTGAACATCAGCTGTTCTAGTATAAAATATTTTAAATAATATTTTTAAAACAAACCAAAAACAATTAAAATGTTCCTTAAGATTTTGGAATGTTTTTGGAATGTTTTAGCAGGCTGAAAGAAAAGACAGTTAAATGGGACAAGACGCGTGTAAACAGAACAATAACACTGTTGTTTTAATCTGTAATGTCAGAACATTCCAACCTTGACATGGTCATTACGATCTGTAGATAAGAACAAAAAATATTTGTTCAATTATTTCCCGCACTGTTCACAAGCAACATTCAAACATTTATCTCTCTTTTAGTGTTGCTTTTATTATTCGTGACTGGTAGAATGTGTTATCTTATTGCCCTCATTCCTGAGCATATCGAAAGAGTTAAAACGCTAATTTTAATGGATTTCCTAACACGTGTTAAGATCGAACAAACACTTGGGGCGTTATAGAAGTTGGAATCGTGTTAAGTGATGCGCAGTGTTGTTAGATATGCTCTTGTGTGTTATGTTAAGACACTTACTGATGCAGTTCTGTCTTCTCTCAGCACGGAATGCTGGGGGCTACAATTTTAAATTGCTTAACAAATCTCAAATTTGCAATTAGATTATGTCCAACTTTCATTTTTTTAATGTTCAACGTGGATTTTTATGTCTAGCGGGATTTGGGGGAGGCCTCGTTTCTTCTTCTTCTTTTATTTATTTTTAGTTAAAACTGGATTCATGATACGTCTAATTATTTTACATTTGACCTGCTTATTGTTCAAGGACATCAGTGTTTGTTTGGGGTTTTCATTATTATTATTATTATTATTATTATTATTATTATTATTATTGTTATTTTATTGTTGTAGTTTAGGTTTTTTTCGTGTAGTGGTTACGCTATCGGACTCTCGGCTGGTAGGTACTAGGATCAAATCTCTCTTGAGGCAAAGGATTTTTAATTTATGTACCAGCTCCAACCCAGAGTGAGTGCTCCTCAATGTCACTGAGTAGCTTATGCCACTAACACCGACCAGTGGTCCACAACTGGTTTATCAATCCTATCTGTGGGATAGTGCATATAAAAGATCACTTGCTGCTTATCGGTAAGTGTCGTCATATTCGTCTCTCCCACTAGCACTAATCTCTTTCCTGGACAGATAGCGTAGGAGTGGTGTGCCCTGGACAGCGTGCTTGATTTTCTCAGAGATATGGAGCAACAAAATATCCCACATGTACTACTTTGTCTTCAGAAGGTGTATTGGTGTGGAAGTGCAACTTAAGGGACAATACATGGCACCCAGGCATGAGCACTTGTATTATGACTAACATACCCTATTTTGTCTCAGCTCTCTAGCGTAGCCAGAATGAGGCAGACGAGGCAAGCGCCTCGTCTGGAATTTCCGCAGAATTTTTTTTTTTTCCATGATACTGATATTTATTATCCACATGGTTCAAGCTCCCAGCGTCTGGTTTTGCCTCGGCATTTTTTCCAGCAGGTAGATGTATTGTATATTTAATTAAATTATCTCAATTCTGAAATTTATGTATTACGTTTGTTTCAGTATATTAAAAGAGGGGAGGGAAACTGGTACAAGAATAGATCGATTCTGTGCTATATCCCACCTACTAGACGAACTGCCAACATGCATTATGTTAGATCCTGATTGCGAAAGCACAGAAAGTCATCGAACTCGAGAAGCTTATGTAGTGTTCAGTATCAACATTATTAAAGACGTTTAAGAAATGTATTATTAAAGTTCAACGACCTCATCGTCATTGTATTCAAATTGCTTAGAGCGTTGTTGTTTTTTGTTGATAGCTGTGGTGTTTTGGTGTTTTTCTCGGCGATTTAAAATAGTGGACATCGATTTTACAATTCACTATTAGATACAATTATAGAGTATTAACCAGGCAAAGACGTAAACCTATATCATTGTGTCTATGAAAAAAAACCGAAAGGACTGCAAATATATATTTAATTTGAGGATTTTGTTTATTGTTTTCTTTGGAGATATCTCGTTTTTTAGGGGGTGGGGTGTTATTGTTTTGTTATTTATTGTGGGGTTTTTGTGGGGGTTTTGGTGGGGGTGTTGTTGCTTGGTTTATTGTGTTTTTTTTTATTATTATTTTATTAATTTTTTGCATCTTTAATGGTATGCTGTTTCTTCAGACTAGTTTTGAACTATTTCTGTATTAAACCGATGTCGGTTTGTATGGAAGTCAATGTGCGTGGCGTGGTGGTGGGGGTGTATGGAAGTCAATGTGCGTGGTGTGGTGGCGGGGGTGTATAGAAGTCAATGTGCGTGGCGTGGGGGTGTATGGAAGTCAATGTGCGTGGCGTGGTGGCGGGGGTGTATGGATGGTATTTTCTCTGAAATCTGCCGTTCATGTTACCTATTAATATTTATATTAAACACTTAGTTATCAATGCATTGCCTGGAACTATTTTTCCTCTGATTGAAGGGAGATAACTGCTACGTGGAAAATATAACAATTCTAGAGGAGTTTAAAAGTCGAGGGAAAGCAAACGAATGATTTCATCAACTACACTTTAGACAGAATCTGGTGGTTAAAGATCATAAACGGTTTATTTCCCCATCCATTCTTTTAAGGTCATATATTAACAATATAGAATGGTGTCTATACTTACATAATTAACACAAATTCTGTTATGTTTATATTTCCTAACACAAACTACAATTTGTTAAAGACTAATTAATTAATCACTATAAAATAATTAACCAAATACAATAACTTTAGATGTGCATCTAATACTACTACTAATATTATTTTGCTAAACGTTATACATAATTATGTGACCAAGTACAGCAAAATAAGTCGCTTGCCATAAACGCTAATAAATTAATGTGGATTAATATCTTGTGAAATTGTTGGTTTAGTACTTTTTGTTTCGATACTATAATACGCCTAGTTTATTTCATGTATGTATGCCCACAAAAGACTGTCAGGTCAAATGTCGGAATTAAGGTGCTTATATCAAATAAATGTTCAAGCACGAGTTTATTTTATTAATGGTTTATGCACAATTCACTTTTTTTTTTCTTCTTTTCTAAATATTTATATAAGCTATTTTATGAGAATTATTGAATAAAATTCGCTACTCGTGTTAGTTAATCGGTATTTGTGTCGGCTAATATACTTAATTGATTATGAAGTTTGTTTTTAATATAATTGGGGTGGCAGTAAATTGTTGAAAATTACAGATGGGGTTTAAGAAAAATTGACTCCGCCCACAGGGGTATAAGGGTTTTTGTCAACCAGCAAACAACCAATGGGATTAAAGACTTTTACATGGAGGCGAGATAAAACATATTTATAAATTCCTGCCACAAAAAAATAAATAAATTATTATACAGTGTGATCATTTTCATTAAATTTTGATAGCAAAACAGTTTGTACAACAGCACTTAATTAATGTCAATAAATTGCTTTGCTTTTACAATTTCAAGATAATCATACTGCAGAATATTTTAATTCATTTTCGACACAGCAGTAAAATGCTGTTGCAAACCAAATTTATGGTAGCTTTTACAGTGGCATTGCCAATGTAGTGAGTTAGTAAAGTTTTCTTCCCATAAGTAGCTTATTAGTGATAACCACAATGGAAGCATCATTAATGTTAAATGCTTGTAGTGAACTACAAGAGTATTAAATAGAACAAACATTTTATTTTGGCCTGTATTTGTGCATACGTTTGTCAATCTAGCCTGAAAGTTACAGTATGCAACTGCGATTCTATTACTCATTCATAAAATAAACATCAATGAAAATAACATCATATGTTTAGAAATGGATTTTTCTCTAATTGAGCCTAGATAACAATTTTACGCTCATCAAATTACATCACCAGATGTTGTCATTTATGATGTTTTTACAGCCTTAAGTTAAATATTTTGTAAATGTTTTCTTTTTAAATCTTTGTTCCAAATAAATAAATGTGTGCACAAAAGATAATAAATTGTTAGATGTTTGTATTTTTCTCTATTTTGCTCCAAACTAAGATTATTCATGGAAAATTGTGCATGGTGAAATAAAACTACAACTGTAACTGTTTTGAGTTGATATAATTTCAGGAATTGTCATTTGTGAGGATCTACTTCACTCCTATCTTCATCAGTTTGATCAACGTCATTGTACCTTTCTGTATACGATTGGTAAATAGATAATTATATATATAATTACATGACCATATAGTAAAATTTCCTATAAAGCCAACTGTTAAATTACTCTATATATACCTATGAGCAAAATAAAGTAAACTTATGAAATATAAACTGTAATTGAAATACATAAAAGAAAGTATACTTATGAAATATAAACTGTAAAATAAATACATAAAAGAAAGTATACTTATGAAATATAAACTGTAATAGAAATACATAAAAGAAAGTATACTTATGAAATATAAACTGTAAAATAAATACATAAAAGAAATATACTTATGAAATATAAACTGTAAAAGAAATACATAAAAGAAAGTATACTTATGAAATATAAACTGTAAAAGAAATACATAAAAGAAAGTATACTTATGAAATATGAACTCTTAACAGAAATACTGACCCTCATAAAACATTTTCTCATCTGTACTTCACAATGGTGATAGATTCTATTAGTATATGTCCAGTATGAACAACAGCAACCTTTATGTTTTATTTCAGCTTGCAAAGATAGAACACTATGCCTCTGGACAAGTTGAGCTGAACATAACACTGGCACGAATCTTCATTCTCAGAATGGTCTATTTGATAGCACTGATAGCCTCGGTGATCTACAAATCAAACATTAAATCTAATAAAGAGGTATTGAAACTACTATCAATTTCATTATGTGATGTAGGTTAGATCATTTTCAAATCTAACATGACCTTTTCTTCAGTTTTTAACACATTAATTATAGGCCATACAGAAGAGAAATAGCTTGTTAGAATTGGAGGAACTGGTTTAAAAGTAAACAAAGGAAAAAAAACTTGCTTAATGACATTTTAGCACATTGGCTAATAGTGATTATTTCGTTGGGTCAGTTTAAGAGGAAAAAAAATACTTAACCCTCCAAAAATAACAGATAAATTTTAAAACCTTAATATCAACCAATCAGAAAGTGATAAAATTAGTAAAAATCCAATAAAAATTATGGCAGATACTTTTAGAAACATTTGTATAAAATTTTGATCTTTGTTTCATTTCCATTTTGTTTTGTTTTTGTTTGATAATCCATACAAGAAACGTTATTGTTAAACAAAATGGTGCCATCTGTTTAATGTTGTTATTATTATTATTATTTTTTACAGTTTATTTCTTCTGAAATGTGCACAGGAACAAGCATAGGCCAAGAACTCTACAGGCTAGTCATTATGGACACATTCATTAATGTAACTATAGTTGTTTGCATGTTTACAATTTTTGTCTTGCATGCAACACTAATTATGCTCAGTGAAAACAGGAAAGTCTCAAAGAAACATGATGGTTTTACAATGAGTAATAGGTGACAAAAGCTTAATAAACTGTATTCCATATAATGTTCACAAGATATGAAAGTATTTCAGTTTATAAATTTTCTTATGTTATGTGATTGATGAACGTAAAAAATGCAAGTGAAAATGTCTGCAAAAATTTACTTAAAGATAATGTTTTGTTCATAATTATTGCAATATTTTTTCCTTTTTATTATATGATTTGTACAATAACAAAAATGCTAGTGAAAACTTTTATGAACAGCTTATTAAAAATATTTGTTTGTTCATAACTAATGTAATAATTTCCCTGATATTTGTATAAAATTAATGTTCAGTTTTCAGTATTAGGTCTGTAACCAAGATATAATCTAGTTAATTTATCCAGGATCCTTTTCTCGTAATTGAGAAAATACAGTCTGTTAAAAATGGAAGATTTGTGAGGAGGGATATCAATATGTTGTCATCTCTGTTTTCTGTAGCATTTAACATTTGGAACTGAGGTCAGCCTTGATCTGACCCCTTAAATTGCCCGCAGTAATCGACAATGTCGTGAAGATAGCCGCAATTTTTCATTCTTCATGGCACTTTTTTGCTGCAGACTAAAAACAATTTTCATGGTTCATTTTTTTCAGAGTTGGAAACATGTGAATGCTAAAATTGCCGTGGCAAATGTCATGAAAACTATTTCTCCACAGCATTTATTTTGCCATGGAAATTTGGTTAATTGTAGGGGTTGCTTGATCACCAACCACAAATACTTGTCGATTGTTATATGCTCTCCAAAGCCATGAGAAGATATTATTTTGAATAAACATGGGAGGTTCCGCCAGTATCTTTATAGATCCGTTATCTTACTATGTTACTTAGTTTTTGAAAAGTAACACTAATTTTACATCACTTATATATGTATGAGGACAGGCATGCATTATTTTTTAGAAATTGAGAAACTATTCATTTGTAATTGGGGAAGAAAACACTGCTCGTTATTAAGAATTCACTTTAAGGGGATCGGGATGTAGCTCAAACGGTAGCTTGTCTCCCATGAAGTGGGCGGTCGTCGGATTGATCCTTCTCAGTGGTCCCATTTGCAGTTTGGGCTATTTTCCATTCCAACCAGTGGTCAACAACTGGTTCATCAAAGGCTGTGGTATGTGCTGTCCTGTATGTGGGACAGTCTGTATAAAAGACCCCTTGCTGCTTATCGGAAAGTGTAGCCTATATGGCGGCAGCAGGTTTCCACTAAATAAATATGTCAGAATGACCATATGATTGACATCCAATAGCAGATGATAATATAAAAATTCAATGTGCTCTAGAGTTGTCGTTAAATAAACAAACTTTACTTTTAAGAATTCACTTTAAAGGAATGGAACTTGCTAAAGGCTCAAAATTACATGGTCGATTAAACCTTTGTGACCATTTGTATATTCTTATCTTAGGTGACTGATTTAGATTTGCTTGGTTCTCTTTATTTTTCTTCAGACTGGAGCAGAATTGCTGGTGTATTTTGGAGGATATTTCTGGACACATGAAAAACAGGAATACATTATTTCAACATCTGTTCTTGTCCTCATTTACAGAGAAAGTTTAATATTGGCAAGTACTAGTATTTAGTGTTTTCGTTTACAGAGAAAGTTTAATGGCAACTATTTAGTGTTTAGCTTAAGTTCTAATTGCAAAAACAATTGATGGACAAAGTTTGAATATGTACTCTCTAAACCTTCACCTATTCACTAGATCTGCATGTAATTTTAGAATCCCAGTCTGGAAAAGAACCCAAAATCTAATATGCTTAAATGTTATGAAATGATAATATTTCTTTAATATAAATTTGACCACAGCATTTCACAAAGAAACAAAAGTTAACCAAAAAAAGCTGTGTGTTCCAAAAGGGATAATTAATAAACATATTCATTTTAGGTTGCCCATATCATGATATTAGTTTCATTATTTACAGTAACTTCATTTTACTTCCTTTGGTTTGCTGAATATTCAGTTGGGCCTAACTATCTTGAATGCCATTCTTTAAAAACAGATTTAATTTTTTTTCAGACTGGTACAATGACATGTCCAATGCTTCCTTTGATTGGACTGATCTGCTCCACAGAGTTTTTTTTCATGGTCTATTACACTATGCTGTACACATGCAAGCCTCCGCTAAAACGGTGGAAACAGTCCCGCAAGACTCAGTTCATCTTGAGATTTTTGCTCATATCGCTTTTGTGCATAATATTTGCCGTTGCATTCATCATTGGAAGGTAAAATGTTCTTTCTTCAACTTGTGATTGTGATTTGATGAGATTATCAGGAATTCACACAGCAGCCTCAAGGTGTGGTCACATAGCCGTTAGTAGATGTAGTTGAACGTGGTGCAGGTTAACTTAGTTCATTGTAGTTGAAGGTAGTTGAATTTACCGGCATCTGTAGTTGTCCTTGATGCTAACTTGGTATTAACTTGGGGGAGCCGTGATTTTCAGTTTAATTTTTGGACATGTTCAAAAGAGCGGGAAGTTAGAGGCAAAATTTGTATCCGTAATGCTAACATATTCAAACATAGTCTAATGTACTCAAGCGTAATCAGATGTACCATTCCGTACCTGTCCGTGGGCGATCAGCATCCGAATTAGCGTAGTCTAGTGTACTTTAAGGTGGTTTACCTTACTTTAACGTACTTATCCGTTTTGCAGTACCTTAATGTAGTTCAACGTAATTTAACCTAGTTTAACTTCCTTACACCACGTCTGACCCATGGTAATCTACCCTATGTGACTGCACCTTTAGTCAAATAGTTTTTTCACTCTCTCACCCACCTGCTCTTTCAGTGACAATGTCAATCTAGGAGCTACAAAAGACCCCCTTGTCTTCAAGGGACCATTTAGAAATGCGAAGGTTCCCACAGATACATTTAGCCATTTTGTCAACAACATGGAGAGCAAGCAGATCAGTCTGTTCTTTAAGTGGATTGTATCGGACACTGTTGTTCTTCCAGTCTTTCTCATTCTGATGTAAGTAGTTTTATTACACATCTTCACTGGCCTAAACTAAGGCCATCCTTAGAAATATTTTGGTTTGCCGTAATATCTATATCTAAATGTTTTGGGGTAGGCAGGTAGGTAAAAAAATGTTTTTATTCCAAATCACCAATTAAAAAAACCCTGGTATTAACCTTGACAACCTTGATTTGAGGGTCTAGGTCCAGGGTGTCATCAATCCTTTGCGATGTGCATCTACAGCAAGTGTTGACACTTTGGAGTCGTATATTTTCATGGCGACTGTGACAATCATATTCATATTGTCTTCTGTCAATGCATCTGGGCAAATATCAGTAATGACATTCGACCATGTTTTCTGTGTGTCCAGCATTTTCAGGCTGTTAGAGGGTGAAAAAACCCAACTTTGTTGCAACAGAAAATTGTAGTCAGCAAGTTGGCAATTCAAGCGAGGTGTTAAAAATAAATGAGTCAGGCTCAATTTCATTGAGTTGGATGGGTTATGGCAAACAAGTATATTTTTAAGGATGGCCAAATCGAAATTGCTCAAATATGCAGCATTCCATAAACATGTTACATGACTCTAATTTAGAGGTCATCCATTTTTTTCATCATTTTCACAAGCGTACAGAACGTACACTTTTTCTGGACCCCCTCCCTCCCCCTCCCCAGAAGTGTACAAATTGTAACGGGCAAAAATAAAGTTTTCCGAAATAGTATTATCATCATTTTTTATTATTTTGAAAAGCGTCCCTTTAACCCCTTACCTCCCAAAGTATGTTTTGTACGTTCATGAAAATGATGAAAAAAATGGATGACCGCTTAGTTTCAATAATATACAGCTTTTCTTCCAAACAGATTAATGTGTTAGCTTTAATGTGTTATTTATTGTTCCAACCAGTGCATATAAAAATGCTTGCCTCTAATAGGAAAGAGTAGCCATGGGGAAGTGATGTTATTTTCTCATTGAAATGTGTCACAAATGCCATACACAGACATGCCTACCTTTCCAGTTTCTCCATAATATTTACGGACAGACCCCCCCAACTATGGCATTCCTGTGATAGTCAAACCGTACGCTGGCTGGCTGAGTCGCCTAGATTTTTATTTTATTTTTATCACTAAAATTGTCTGAGTTCGGTTGCATCGAGAATTTCCTGTGTGAAGGTTGAGGGACAGAACCCTTAGATTTCCTAAGAAATCATGTTTATTAGCCCTAGATTCCTGAAAGGGTTTTCTATGGGTAGGCAGGTCTGCATACATTTGATATGTAATGCAGGGGTCGAATTTCACCAAGGCATTTGCTGAGCCACCCTGTCCCTTTGTCACAAAGCCCTCTCAATTTCACTTCTAACAAAGGCAAATATTGACGTGCCCTTTTAGCCATGGTATCCTTGTGTCCTCAAAACTGCCTTGGTGCCCTTTTGATTCATAGGAATCCAAGTCAGTAATCACTGTGCCCCCCAAAACACCAAAGTTCAACCCCTGCTAATGATTAGCCAATGTTAAACAAATAATTAATTCCTTTTCATATCTTTATTTATCTAAAAAAAAGAAGTAAAGTTTGTTTTATTTAACGATGCCTCTAGAGCAAATTGATTTTTATCTTATCTTTATTTATCTATTTAATAGTCCCCAACACTATTGTGTTTGTTTTCACATCTGAAATTTGAAATTTAATGTGGAAAAATTGGTTATTCTCAACCAATTGATTAAAATTTACAATAATGTCACCAAACAGACTCCACAATATGTAAAATTTTAAATAGTTCCAGACTTCCAGTTATAAAAGTGGCTCGAGAAGAGGGTGGGGTGGGGGGACGGGTGTGTGTGTGTGTATTGACTGGTTGTATTTATTTTTGTGCTTATAAGTTATATCCAGTTAAGTTTCAAGAACACTGTCCTATGCCTTGACTGAGCCACTAGTCCGATAGCTTAGCCTATAATCCTATAAAAATGCTAATTTTATACCTCAGCCAGGAGCAAAAATTTGAAATTAAGTTTACATTGTATTTTTTCAGTTGTCTTCTGGGTTACCAGTACAAACGCATTTCTAGTGAAAATAAACATGCTCTGATCCTTCAAGTTGAATTGCAGCAGGTATGTTCTATTTAATGCCCCATTCCTAATTAACAACCCCCATCCACCAGCCATTTTGCTAAATTAAAATGACTTACCCCAGCATAAATCCATGATTGTGCCATAGTATCCAAAGTATGTAATGGATGCACACGCTAGTAAAATTCTAATTTTTGTGATCTCATTAAACTTCAAATTCACAAAATGTAATGCCCCGATGGGCATTAAATAGGGCATATACGGTAACCCTGGAATGCAGGCTGTATCACATATGGTATGCTAAACTAATTAGGTTAATAAAAAGTAAATTATACAAAATGTTTGGTTTGTTAAATATGAAATTAGTTATAAATGTATAATACCTCAAAGAATAAAAAAAATGGCTGAAATAATAGATTAAGAAAATAGGGTTATTAGACATTTTTTAACAAAATATTATTCTTAGATAAATGATACTTATTATTGAGCACTTTATGCATGTGTAGTCATGGCTGGATTTATAAGGGGTGAAAAGGGTTAATTGCCCAGGGCCCCCTGCCAGTGGCTCCTCCCACCCAGACTAAGAACTTCCTTTATTAAAAAAATGTAATAATTATAAAATTAGTTCTGTTCATTCATTTGAATATTTTTTTTTCATGTCATTTAATTTAATTTCTATGTTGAAGGGCCCTCGAACCTGAAGTGCCCTGGGTTCTCCAAGGTCTAAATCTGGCCTGTGTGTAGTAATAACTAAAGAATACAGTCAGTTGAAAATATATGCCAATTAGTGTGTTGAACAGACACAACTAACCACCGATTCCCTTCAGCAGATCTATTGGACTATTTCTTTCCAACAAATGGTCCACTATTGGTGTAACAAAGGCCATGATATGTGCTGTCCTGTCTGTTGGGAGAAAAAAATCGAAGATCTCTTAGGTGCCCAAAAAACCAAAAGTTAACCTGTCCGACCCCACTTAAAAACTGCCGACCATAAACTTTTGTTTTCCGATTGTTTCGAGTTGTTTATTCCATACCGTTCAGCCATTTGTTTTAGGGTAACTGCTTCCTATATGCAACAACATCATCATGACTGCAACTATCTTGTCTGTCAATGTGAAGAAATGCCCGCTGTAACTTGATATTAAGTCACCACCATTACTAAAGGATTTTAAACATGACCATATGTAAAAAGTAAAGCATAAATTATTCTACTTCAAATATAAAAAAAAATCTACCTTCCAACCCTTTTTTTAGCATGTAATAGGAAAGACAGGTAAAAACAAATTTGGCAATCTATGTGGCAGTTGTGAGTTTCCTCTGAAGACCATTAGTCACAAATACCATGAATCTGAACCCAAATAGCCACTGATTAACAAGTGTGCCGAGGTATCAAACAAACAAACCTTTCTTTTCTCTCATTCTACCACTGTTAATTATCAACTTTACTGTACATTTAATTTTGGAGCCATTTGTTTATTAACTTGGGCTTCTATCAGTTGTATGTTAAAACTCCAATCTGCAGAATATTTATTTTAAAATTATTTAGAACCGATCTTCCATGTAGAAATGTACTGCCAGACGTGTGTAGGCCAGTTTGCAACACAACGAAATGTTACCACATGATTTGTGTTGAAAACTGATGGTGAGATTTGAATCAGGTTAATTATCTGTTGATAATGGTTGATAGGCAAGATTTTAAATTTATTAAAACTCCAGTTATGTTATGAAAAATTCTAAGTATAATTCATATTGTTTGACAATAATAAAAAAAAACTAGCCTTTTTTTGGAAAAGACTGATAGTAATCTTTAAATTATCTCACTGAGAAAACATACTTTATTAGTCATTAATGAGAAGATTTCAATAATTAGTTTCAAATCATGGCTTTGTCTTATCATTACAGGGTTCCAGTGGTCATTAAAGGCATAGTCCCATGGAATTTAAGGGGCTTACTGCTCTAAATATTGATTACAAATGAAACTTACATGCATTTGTTACACTAAATCTTGTTTTCATAGCATGCAAGACATTTTAAGTGAACCTGTATAGGGAATTCTATATTGAGTCGATCAATTTTTTTCGCATTTAAAAATTTCAAATTTCATGATCGGAACACCTCGTGGGACGAAATAAATTGGTACGAAATGTTTTTACAGCTACAAAAATATTCAGAAGTTTTAAAATAATGTCTAACGGGGGAATACCCATCACGTGACGTTATTTTTCTATTTATTTGTCCATGATCATAATTCAGTATTATTTTTAAAATATTGATAAGCGAGATGTGGTGGTTATGTAAGTAGTTGAATGAAGTATTTCTATGGACAAATCAAATGTTTAATTTTAAAATTATTTGTTTGAAAATTAATTAGGTCACGGATCCATGGCAGTTAAAAATCAGGAAAAGTTTTGAAATTAGCAAAATACTTTTCAAGGGCCTTGAAAAGTTTTGAAATTTTATTTAAAACTGAAAAGTCATGGAAAAGTTTTGAAATTTTCACACTGACTAAGATTATTTCGATCATGCTTTTCAGAGTGTGTGTTTGATCATTTCTTGTGAAAACCTTGTTTTTAACCATTGTAAGTCTTTGATTTTTTTCTCCCTAAAGATTATAAATCATGTCTTTTTATGCAGGTAGAACATTCCATTTTACCAGATTTCAAATTTAGTTCATTGCAGTACAATACATTTGTGCATTTTTTCTTCAGATTTGTGTATAAAAAGGTCATTAAATTTTTCAAAAAGTCGTGGAAAAGTTTTGAAGTTTCATTCTTGGAAGTCTGCAGAAACCCTATTATTATCAAAATGCACCTGCTTTCTTTTGACTTACTCCATATTGTTAGATGAAGAAGAAACATGCATCTTTAAAATAATAATAAATTTTAACCCAATTTTTTATAGGAAAGAGCAGACAACAAGATACTGGCAAAGAAACTTCGTGAACAGCAGATGTCATATGCATATCCGGATATGGACTTTTATTATGAAGATTATGATGGTGAATATGAAGAGAATTATAACGATGACCAGTATTATTACAATGATCAACATTATCCAAATCAACATGATAATGATCAGACATTATTAAAAGATATTAAAGAGGAAACGGATCCCATAAAGGCCATTCACAACCATTAGTATTAGTGCTAATTTTTAAACCCCTCATTACCCCTTTGAGACTTAAAAAAAATATGTTGCTGCTCCCCCAAAAAGAAGATATATCATGGGGTAATATTTCATGATATGTGAAGCTAAACATATTGGCTTTTTTTCATAGAATATTTAAAGAAATAATATCATAATTTATGAAATAAATAGCCCTAATTTATGAAATTTAACATTTGTAGTAAACTTTGTGAAGCAGTAGAATAAAAAATAAATAAATAAAAATTAATTTACTATCAATCTCAAATATTTTGTTAACAAAAACATTGTTAAACCTGCTAGCAGTGTACATTTGCTTTATTTTGTTTATTCATAATACAGCATTATTGGAATTGGATTTTTCAAATGTATGTATGTACAGTTACTGGTGGATTCATTAAACAAAAAAACTGTACTGTTTATGTATCCTTAACGGAACATACCGTTACAGTTCAAGCATGCTCTGTGTTTGTTTATAAACATGAGAAAATATTTTGTTTTTGTGCAACATTATGTGTACATTATTTATTTATGGATTTAGAAATACATGTATGTAATAATGTATATAAATGTTTATATTGTTATAAAATAAAGATTTTGAACTGATTTGTCCAATATTACAAGATTATTTTAATTTTATCACAAGCAAGTTGTCATCTAGCCCATTCCTATTTTTATTCTTTTTTTTAACGACACCACTAGAGCACATTGATTTATTAATAATCAGCTATTGGATGTCAAACATTTGGTTATTTTGACACGTAGTCAAGTGCGAGACATTGTTAACCAATTTGAGCTGGATATTTTTTTAACGTTCCTGTCAATCAATTTTATAAGCATAATTTAAATAATATAAAGCTTAGGTAACAAAGTATATGCTTTTGTTATTTAATTTGGCCTAATTTCTGCAATGTAAATAAGATATATTAATTTGATTTTACACAGAAACGATTTTCATTTAAAACACGAGTGTTGGATAAAATTAACTTTGTGACCATCATACCTTTGAGAATGACACATTTGTAATAGACAATATTCTTGTAAGATTGTTTTTTTGGGGGCTTGGTAGTTTATTTGATCTAGCACATTGATTTATTAATCATCGGCTATTGGATGTCAAACATTTGGTCAGTCTGCCTCCAGTTGGTTTTGAACCACTGCCTTCAGCTTGAGAGTCGAACTCAAATGTTCTACCACTGGATCACTAAGATTCAGCAGGATTGCAAATCCAAATCACACTGTAAATTTAAAATATAACAAACTCGTTTTGTTTTTTTTGAAAGAATTTATTACATTGAACAGATTTGTATATACCATTTACATGTGTATACGATGTTTTGGGGTTAACTACTGTTTTTACCAGTACAATTTGACAGAGAAATATCACAGAACAAAATCACTTTAACTCCATGTCAAACTGAAACACAATCATGCATATTTTCAAATCATCAAGTCTGTATTCATTTACGTATTTCTCACTTATTGGACTCATATTTATCTGAGAAAATTATTACCCCATTGCTGAATTATTATAATTTTGTTGAAACCTTTTAAAGGTCCTAGTTTTATTTAACTTTATTTTCAGATATTGCATAAATTCCAAATCAACACACCCTAAAAATGGGTTACACAAAAATTTACATAATCTTTTTTTTGGGATAATAATTTTTATTTTTAATATGAAATTGAAAACAAAATTAAAATTAATTTTGAAAAACAAGATGGTAGTACTTGAAAGTAAAAAGCAAATACATACTAATGTTTATGAGAACTGATGCCTTGCTTGTTTTGATAATTTGGTAAATTCTACACAAACAGAAAACTGGTTTCAACAAGTAAAACTGGCTTAAGCACAAACAAAACAATTTTGTAGTCTTTTGGCTTAAGTACAAACAAAACAGTTTTGTAGCCTTTTGTACGATTATTTGGAATTTCCACGTAAGACACTTTCAATGTGTTTCAGACCATCTTTTTATTTGGTACATACTTTGAAACTTTGTTCAGTGCATTTAATGAGATATCTTTTTCTGTCAATTGTAAAAGATGCACATACATGTACATGACAACTTAAATGCTTGTATTTATTAAGTACAACTGTATATCCACTAACACATCAAATGCTTGCAACATTGATTTCAGTAATTGTTCCATGTAAAAGACAAAAGCAGAGCATGTTTTTAGCATAATAATTTTCAGTAGCTTGGCTATTTGTTTGAATTGACAATAAAAAATGTTTAAGAATCTGAGTGAAATGGTATAACAAATACAACATGTGCTATAACTGCCAAACATGAACACCTGCCAAACCCAAACCGTTTCTGCCACCAAACAGCACTGAGCCCGGCATTGCTTCAAACCTGATCTATCACAACTATTCAAATAGTACAGTGCACAAACAAAAAAGTAACAACCTAACAATGAGTTAACAACATGAATATATCAGAAATGTGCACAAACAATTTGATCCATGATCCTTTCAAAATAACATAAGGATATCATAAGACACACACATGTCCGTAAAATGGTCATTTATTGAATCGGCTTTATGGGTGATGCAGAGAATGTTATTTAGCAGTACCCAAAACCTGTGATGATTACATACAGATAAATGTTATGGATATTTATACATAGAATAACTATTTAATGATGTAAGATGCCAGCTTTATCCTGTGAAGATTAGAATAGGAATTCTGTGAGGCTCTGTCAACCAGATTTCCCTATTTGACTCTTAACAAGATAAAGCAAATATCTTATATCATTAAAATAGCTGGTTGTTATCTTATCCTGTAATCCAACAAAAATGGTGATAAGAAGCATTTTATTCCTGTTTTCGCAATAAAACTGTATGATTAATCCAAGTTGTGGCCTCAAGTCACCAATGTTTTCTTTGGTGGTTGGATAGGGGTTGGGGGGGGTGGGGTGGGGGTCATTAAAGATAAATAAATAATCCAAGTAACAGTGTTCCAGTATAACAATGTATATAAATTAGTTCTGAGATAAAATGTCACAGCTGTAAAAGGTTAATTTTGACAGTTTAACAAAATATTATTTCTAAACAAAATGTCAAAAATAAAAATGAAAAATTGTTATTTTTACTTCTAAATATAAATAAATGTTAAATTTATTGCATTAAAACAGATAAATTCAATGCAGGATATATACAAAAACGAAATGCTGTGTAATCATGTATCCAACTAACAAGGGAATCAGACATCATTTTGTGATCAATGTCACTTTGCTATAAACTGTTGTAAAAACTGTGATTGCAGGATAAATCGTCATCTGACCTTAAATATTGGATTAAACCAGTGGTTATCAAATAATCAAATCAGATGAGCTGACCAATTACAGAGAGACGTATCAGAAGCTTTATGGATCAATACATAGTTAAAATATATATTATAATGTACTAGTAGTTACATGTATATTATCAAGCTGAAGCAAGACATCTATAATATACAATCTCAACAATCAACTATTACAAGGACAGATGGGTTAGCTATGTAGACATTTGGAGCTGGATTACAACAATTATACTTAATAATATAATTTTATAACCAAGCTATTACCAATGGCATCAGCATGTTATTATACTTATACCACACAGTTAACCACATTAACTGCCATGGACATGATACAATGGCTTCAACATGTTGGTGGTTTTTTATGTAAAAATTATACGGATTCTACACAGCTAACCACATTAAATGCCATGGACATGATATAATGGCTTCAAGTTCAATGCATTGGTGTTTTCTATGCAAAAATTATACCAATACTACACAGTTAACCATGTCACCTGCCATAGACATGATACATATATTATGTATCTACAAGATGTTACAAATGGCTTCAACACTGGTATTCTCTTCTAGACAAAAATTATTATACTGATACTAAACAGTTAACCATGTTACCTGCCACGGACATGGTACATATGTGTCTACAGGGTATGCTGAATAACATAAATTATGTTTATACCAAAATATCACTTATTCACAAAAATATCACTTTTGCAACACATTACATCAAGTTCCATGTTACCTGTACAACAGTAATTAAAGTTTGTCATAAAGAACTGAATGGACAATGGGATATTTAAACTTCATAATTAAATATACATTAACATTTAAACTATTTTAACAGTTTAAACTTACTAACATTATTGTCCTAGTGCCAAAAAACCCAGACTACATCAAACAACAGATTTAAAATTCACTAAAAAAATTGTTTTATTAAACCATATGTACTACATATGTATGTATGTTAAAAAAAACTCTTCACACAAAATGAGTAAATAGAACTTAAAAAAGACCATACTAAACATTAAAATATATAACATTAGTTTAATAATACACTCATGTTCCAGAAAATTATTGTTGGACCCATAAAACATGAAATCACATTAAAATGACTGAAATAAAACAAAATTAACTTGCATTTTTTAAAGAATATGTTCTGCAAGTCTGAAAGACACATACATTTAGCTACTCTATAACATATAAACTTTCCAAAGACAACACTTCTAATTGTTATATAATATTGTTCAAAAATAGTAAAAGAAAATGCTATTTTAACTAAAGCTCTATCAAAAAGGGGGTGGGGTTGAAGTAGGGAAAAAGAAAAATATTCCTAGCTTTCAATCTCTTTTTACTTAAAGCATGTATGGGATACATTCAAAACCTGTTTTAAGTGGCCATTCCAGAATAGTAACAAAATGTTACGTCTTAAGGTGTGGCTGTTGAATACAGGTACTTTAGTATTAACTTGGAACATTTACAGTCATTATAAATGTGAATCTGAAGATGAGAGGTTGCTTTATAGATAGGGTGTTAAGCAAGTTTGTTTACAAAGGGGTCATTCCATACAAAATAATCAATTCTAGGAAATGTTAACACCTGACCCCTTAAGAATCATTTTTTGTTTGTACATCAACTAATATATTTAATGAAGCTGTGTAAAATTGAAACTTATACTATGAATATTTTCAGAGTTGTGACCATAATCATAAAAATATCACCATAATTTACACTACCCCCCGGTACATGTACTTCAAGGGGCCATACTTTGAAGATATTCAAAGTATGAAGTTTAAATTTTTCACAGCTTCATTAAATATATTATAGTTGATGTACAAAAAAAGTTGGGTGATTCTGAGGGTGTCAGGTAGGAAATGCTGATTGATTTTCTATGGAATGACCCATAGAATGAATTTTGTATCCGAGGTCAAGAATAACAGACATATAAATGGTTATTTTAATTCACAACACAAGTTATACACAATTTTAGCAGTAACATGAAATATAGCATGACCAGTTCTCGTGTTTATAAAACTTACAGTCCGGACTTTAATAAAGTCTGATGATGTCATACATGTTATTTGTATAGTGTCATAATGATGTCACCAGACTTCATTGAAGCCAAAGAAAGTTTTTGTTACGAGCCCTGAACATTAGTACTCAAGGTCCATTTTTATTTAATTTTTTTATCATAATGTGGTTATGTTTGGCTCTGTTTAATATGCACAATTATGTGTAAAATGTGGTTTTTACAGATCATTTTCACTTTGATCTATAACTGGGTAGTACAAACTTATAGGAAACTCAGTCTTGTTTGACTTTTTGTTTCACAGAATTTTTTTCTTTTTTCTTTGTCTTTCTTTGTTTTTTCTTTTTTATAATAAAGTATTCGAGGAAGTTATTCATTTCACAGGATGAGACATAATTAAGAAGAAATAGATATTCTGTGTTATTAACTACATGTATTTTCTATATTATAGAAGACCAAAAAAGCCACTGAAACTAAACTTGTAATATTCAATACAAGCTTAATTTAATTTTACATATAAAAACTCATTGTATATAAAAAAAAAATATACATTTACATAAGTATGTTTTCAATATACGCTGTATATTACACTAACCAAACTAACATCAAAATGTAGAAGAAACTTAACAATAAATAAGTACAACGTTTTACATTGACAGTAAAATATTCATCCTTATAAGCCAGGGACACTGTTCTGTAAAATACTTTGCATTATATCCGTATGAAGTATCTATTCAATACAGATATGCAACGGTATAACACCATGATTATAACACTGACAGATACTAGTACAATGGGGACATGACTATATTGTATGCGTCTACATAATAAGCTTCAAGCTAAGTGTATAGCAACGTTCAGGCTATGTATGTAGCAACGTTCAGGCTATGTATGTAGCAATGTTCAGGCTGTGTATGTAGCAACGTTCAGGCTATGTATGTAGCAATGTTCAGGCTGTGTATGTAGTAATGTTCAGGCTATGTATGTAGCAATGTTCAGGCTGTGTATGTAGCAATGTTCAGGCTGTGTATGTAGTAATGTTCATAGATCAAACTGCACTTGATGCTGCTCTTCCTATTATTATCACGACTACCAAATCGCTGAATAACAAAACAATATTGCTGGTCCTGACTCGATTGAAATAAACTAGGAAAACGCTCAGTAATCCTTCAATTCAGGATTTCTGAGTCAATATGGCACCAAGTGTCAACACTCCAATAGCGCCTGCTGCATATCCACAAATCTGCTTCAGACTAGGCCAGGGACTTTCATTTCTTCTTTCAGGTACTTGTGCATAGAATTCCACAAAGCCATCCTGAAAATATACAAAAATAATATTTTTAGTAGATGTTTGCTATAATAACTGAAAAGTAATACTTTCTTTATAATTCAGTAATTTAAGACCAAAATATTTCATAACAATATTTAAATTACCTTTCTTATATTAAAGACAAATCTTTGTGAACATTTTGACATTAGATCAGACCAGGTTTCAGCATGCAAATCTGACCTATCCTCAACGGTTTATCTTTCATCTATACCACACTGTAGGTGTCTGTAGATATGCAAACACAGAGTCCATATGGCACTTTAATTTTTCACCTCAAAATTAAATAATATACTGTTATAAATGTTTTCCTTAAATAAGGCAACTATTCTGCAGAATATAAAACATGTACATGCTGTTATAAAATTAAAAGATGAAATAAATGTTTAACACTATCACAGTATACATTAAATAATATTGTATTGTTTAGTTCTACCAATAAATGAATCATTCAAGCCATGTATTAAAATTTGTTAATTTGGAAGGTATGCATGCCTGTTTCTCTTATTCTCAATAAAGACTATAGATTTCTGATAAAATATTAAAAACTATCATTTTTGGTTATATTAAATGAGAAAAATATGTTACCAGTGTAACTGTTTATTTTCTTTTTGTATTATTACATGTACACTATAAATATTTATTGAGTAATTTAATGTGTAACAAGAGTTAGAAGTACTTAAAAGACTGAGTCAATATAAAACTCACTTATGTTATCACTTGAAATGGACTGTTCTTTTTTAAGTGCATCAAGAATACTTAGTTACATATAAAAGTATCTGGTGTAATTATAGTAGAACCCATTATAAAGATCACTTTATATAACAAGCACCTGTTTATGAAACACACTTCAGATACATGTACAAACTTACAATGCTAATCAGTATTATAGTCATTCAAAGAAATTAAGCATCAATCAAGAAAATATATAATTTTTATAAATAATAAGAAAACTAAAAACTAGCAGTGTAGGTTAACAAGTTCATGTTATAACTGATGATATACATGTTACTGATGTCCAATAACTCACGTCTGTAGGATAATTAAGTATCATACCTCATAAAAATAATATTTTCGCTAAAAGAAATGCTTCAGTGCTGTGCATTCAAAAAAATATACAGGCTGTCCATAAAGTCTCTTTACAAATTAGAATTTAAATTTTTTATGGAAAAAGCAAATGAATAAATAAATAAATAGATAAATGGTACTTGAAAAACACAAATGCAGTATGATTAAAAACTTTGATAACCACTGAGTACATTGAACAAATTTGATAAAAACATCCCATCAATTGCCTTTGTAATAAACATTTTAATTGTAAAGAGACTTTATGGACACCCTGTATATTATCCTCAATTGTTTTGAATGGGCATATTTCAACCTGTATAGTATATAAAGACAACCAATTTTGAAACAAGAATTTTAAAAGAAGGGTTTGAAATATAATCAGGGTTGGTCTTAGGCCAACTGGGGCTTGTAACAAAGGGGGTCCAATGCTAGAGTAATCTGCTCTAGTCTTGTCAAGTAAAACTGACTTCTAACATAGCCTGACCTGTTCCCAATTGGGCCTCATAACAAAGGGGGTCCCATGCTAGAGTAATCAATTCCAGTCTTGTCAAGTAAAACTGCCTTCTAAGGCCATGCATTTTTGATTAAATGTTTTACGGATCCGCCGACATGTTTGGAAAAGTCCTGATGAAAAAATAAAATGAAGGTGTCCTTTTTTATATATTTTTTCCCCGCCGATACTTAAATTTTGATTCCCGAACAAAAATAAAAAATCTAAATATTTTCTGTGGGAGTCAAATCTGTTCCATTTTAAAATGGGCGATCACTTTCCAACCCCTTTGTTGACGTGCATGTACAAATGGTTTTTTTTTCCTCCTATGGTAACAACTTAGGTCCTAAATTTTTTTTTTTTTAAATGCAATTTGTCTTCTTTTTTTTTTCTTCAGTAAAATTTTGTAAAAAAACCCATAAAACATTTAATATAAAATGTGTGGCCTTATTTGGCAGGAATCTTAATGGAAATGTAGGTAAGTGTTATAATATCACTGTACCTGGGTTAGCCTAGGTAATAGGTAAGATGAGATAATGAAAATAGCAAACAGGTTACCAATTTATAACGATAGCTTCTATGCATGATTTAGAAGAAAGGTGGTTGCCTAAAAAGGCCATAGCAATGGTACTTACTAGATTTGATTGGTTGGTTAATACAGGAATTCTTGTTAATATTATAACGGTGTTTTTGGCGATCGTTTTAAGATGTGTATCTGCCTGTGAACCGGTCGATCGTTGGATCAGTCCTTATCAGTGCACCCTTTGCAATTTGGGCTATTTTCCTTTCCAACCAGTGGTCCACAACTGTTTCATCAATGTGCTGTCCTGTCTGTGGGACGGTGTATAATAAAGACCCCTTGATGCTTATCGTAAAGAGTAGCCTATGTGGCGGCAGCAGGTTTCCTTTTAAAACATAATATGTCAGAATGACCATATGATTGAAGTCCTATAGCCGATGGTAAGATAAAATCAATGTGCTCTAGAGGCGTCGTTAAATAAAACAAACTTTACTTTAGTTACCAATGGTGATTCCAGCGCATCAGCTTATCAACTATATATAATATTTATTGTAATTGCCTTTCTAGCAGCATGACAGAACTACGGCGTTGACGTAGCCGGTATTTTTAACGAGGGTGTGCACCACTGGATTTTACACTAAGGGGTGGGGGGACACCCATATATTTTATATTGGGAGTGTACACCTATGGATTTTATATTGGGAGTGTACACCTATGGATTTTATGTTGGGAGTGTACACCTATGGATTTTATGTTGGGAGTGTACACCTATGGATTTTATGTTGGGAGTGTACACCTATGGA
>JAULBS010154851.1:0-11946 GCA_032355785.1 Symmetromphalus regularis | reverse complement strand
TGAAATGCTTTGACTATGTACAAACTGACTACATATTCAGCTAGGACAATGTTACTTACCTCCTAGTCTGGTTGTTATTGTGACCAGGTTGTCTGTATGAAATGCTTTGACTATGTACAAACTGACTACATATTCAGCTAGGACAATGTTACTTACCTCCTAGTCTGGTTGTTAATCTGATAAGATTGCCATGACGTAATTCTCCAACTACGTACAAGCCAATGACGTATCTGGTGAGAGGATGAAGAGATTGCAGTGTGTAACGTGTCTGTGTTGTACTTGAAGTGTTGATGTACACGTTGTGATTGTCTGCCACTCTGTGAAAACAAAACAACAATTCAACCCAGACATTTGTAATTAAATTATCTTTCCATCTACACAGTTCACACCAGTCGAACTGGTTAATCAGTGCTTTTATTTTTCTCATATTTTAATGAACAAAACAAAAAGCACCTAATAATTAAGTGTTTTAAACAAATATATTCTCTCATAATATGTTTTCGAACATATAAGCAAGTATTCCAGATTTTTAAAATTAAATTCAGAATTTAAAAGCTAAATAATATTTCGTACCAGTTCATTAGAATATAATCCATGAAACGGACACAATTAAAGATGTTAAATACAATACTGGTTGAGCAGAAAAAAATGTCTCACTTTGTGTCTGCATATACAGTGAGGAAATTACGTCATATGTTTTTGAACATGTGATATTTTTATTCTACATTTTTCTAAAAGAATCAGAAATATTTTCCATTTAAAGTAAATAACATATTCATTATGGATATAAACAAACCAGACTGCACATCGAATGCAGATATAGATGATGCAGTAAAATGCTACATTAGTATATATACATGATAGTATGTATCGCTTAAAGTCAGTTTCCGGTCAATGATTCATTAAACTTATTTTTCACTAAATTAATTACTATACTTCACAAGACTTCTGTTGTCAATCTGCAATGTTTATTAATATCAAAATTGCATATAAATGAGCTGATGGAAAACATGATGTTCGAATTTATACGATAGTACGATATATCCAACATTTATAACAAATGTTTAAAATTTACATTTAAAATGTTTCTTTAATTTTAAGTTTAGACAATAACTGCTCAAATCATTATTTTATTTTTGTAATTTATGGATGATTCATTGGGGGGGGGTCCAAATGTGATGGGTGAATAGAACTGAGGGGAAATGGTTAATTTTCACATCATTCCACTCAGGAAAATATATTTATATAAAAACAAAATACTAGAAAAGGGGAGAGTCGGGACCCCCTGGAATCCTTCTCTGGATCTGCAACTGTTACACAGGTCAGTAGGACGGATTTTCAAAGTGGGGGTGGGGCTGACTTTTATGTGTGTAAAATATCTGTTGTTCAAAACCACAAATCTATACTGAAAATTAAAACTGGTGAAAAAAGTGGAGGGGCTGAGCCCCCTCCTTGTCACCCAGGCTCCTACGGGCCTGTTACACTATAACTGTAGAGAAAGTTAAAGAAAATATTCATGTGTGTTTCTATTCAGTCATCAGTGAGATTTCTGTGCTATTTGTTTGGGATACAAAATAAAGGTGTTTTTTTAAATTACGAAACGTACATGTACATAAAAAAAGGTTTTAATCAAGGAAGGTTAAGAAGAGCAGATAACTCACATGTAAGACAGGAAATAGTGAACGTTCTTCCCAGAAACTGCATGCCACTGCAGTGTAATCGTACTACTCGTCATGTTAATCAGTGTGAGGTTCCCTGGGGATTCACCTGAAATTAAAACATAGTTGTCATCTGCTTTGTTAGAAGTAGGCAGTTTGTGAACATTTAACAATTGGAGATTTATACAATTCCAGATATTAGCTTTTCAGAATATTCAGAGAATATAGCAAATCAAAACACACTTAGGAACCTTGGTTACACCTTTGAGAGCACTAAAGTTGAGACACTTTATACCTCTATTACATATTTGTTATGGAACCATAAAGCCCTTTTGGGAGTATATACATGTACATGTATCTACATTTACCAACATTTTATCTTTACTTATCTCTTTCAGTCTACATCTTATTTTCACTTGGTTTTTGCCCAGTTTTACTTCGTTTTTCAAATACTAAAGTACTGTATTATTTGTAAATTGGAAGAATGTAATAACTGTTTACTATATTATATATTACATCTAAAGTCATGATACTACCATAAAATGTCTGGGGCAATAAACAATTAAAAAAAACTAATTATGAACACACTAAAGGAAAAGATTGTAGAAATTTCCATAACAAAACAAAACAATTACACAGTTTGATGTGCATGTGAACAATGCTGTTCAGACTGGGTTCAGTGATAACAGAGGGCTCATACAAAGTGCAAGCAAAGTCAACTGCTCTTTACATATGTTGTATTTTTTGTTAAATTCATTTTAAATTAATATATCATAATTTTAAGTGATTTATGTCAGGTATAGTGTTCGTAACTAAGCAACAACTGATAAAACAACATTAAAGAAAAATTATTTCTACTTCATTCTTCTACTAACAAAATTAGGTTTTAAATCTTCAGATATTGTAGTTTTATGAAATGTCATTTTTTAGAACTGCAATTAGACTGAACTTTTGACTCGAAATGAATGATTGTGTTTTCGTACTCTTACCTGCAGGTGAACAGTTAAGCAACTCATCACTTCCTCCATCTAGACAGTCAGCTTGATAATCACACACCAACAGCCACGGCACACATTGGCTGCTAAACATACACTGGAAACTGTTACTTGGGTTTGGGCAATCAGACACTGGTGGTGCCACTGAAACACAGTGACATGAATGTTTGTTCAGTGACAAAAGATCAGTTCTTATCATTACAGAATAATAATTCTTAGGGTTCGTTGTTCATAAAATTCTACCACAATCAATTTAAATTTCCCCAAATAATCTGTGGCTCTCTTTTTTTGGGACAATATTTACATTACCTTATGGGCGCCCTTTAATTTCAGTCTTGCCCCCAATATTTAAACCGCTGCGCCCGTACTGACTATGTAAATGGTTCCAAATTTGATGGTAATAAATTAATATAATTACTATCTAGATATTATATTTTTTTAATAATTTCTAATAGATGCTTTCTGATCATTAACTGAATTTTAAATGAAATTGAATCTTAAGATCGATTTATGGGAATCTAATTGGATTCTCATTATTTTGATTCCTGGGAATATTACAAGAATTGGATTTCTGGATTCCCATTGAAATTCTTATTGATAAGGCCCCAATTATTATCATGATGACCCTGATTCTTATCATTACGGCCCCAATTCTTATGATGGCCCCCATTCTTATTATTATGGCCCCAATTCTTATCATGATTGCCCCAATTCTTATCATTACAACCCCAATTCTTATCATTAAGGCCACAATTCTTATCATTATGGCCCCAATTCTTATGATAATGGCCCCAATTCTTATCATTAAGGCCCCAATTCTTATCATAATGGCCCCAATTCTTATGATGGCCCCCATTCTTAGTATTATGGCCCCAATTCTTATCATGATTGCCCAAATTCTTATCAATACAACCCCAATTCTTATCATTACAACCCCAAATCTTATCATTACAACCCCAATTCTTGTCATTACAACCCCAATTCTTGTCATAACAACCCCAATTCTTATCATTACAACCCCAATTCTTGTCATTACAACCCCAATTCTTATCATTACAACCCCAATTCTTATCATTACAACCCCAATTCTTATCATTACAACCCCAATTCTTGTCATTAAGGCTCCAATTCATATCATAATGGCCCCAATTCTTATCATTATGGCTTCAAAATTCTTATCATGACGACGCTCATTTTTATCATTACTACCCCAATTTTCTCTGACTACTTGATCAAAACATCTCATGTAACATTTGTTATGAAGATCCAAACTGCATCGTTTTCTACAAATCAATCTGGAGGTTACATATTACACTTTTTGATTACTCATAATAAAATATAATTATGTGATACTAATTTTACTAAATTTTTAATGTTATGTATAAAATTAGTAGTAAAATAAATACACAAAATTAAAAATAATAATAACATAAAAACAAAGAAAAACAAAACAAATTAAAATAATATAATTTTTCTTAATTTTCAAAGTAAATATTTTTAACATACATTGTGAATACCAAAACAAATGAATAAATTCAAGTACATTTTATTTTTCTCTATTTTCAAATTTGAATGTAAATTGTACACACTAAAAAAAAAAGACTATTAAAATGTAATTTTTTTCTATTAACTTTTCACTGTAACACTAGATATCGTGAATGTACCTGTAGTCATATTGTGTTCACAGTTCCATTCATCAGAACCATCCTCACAATCACTGTGGCCATTACAGTAGCGGTACATAGGAATACACCCATCCGAGTAAACACACCGGAAATCTTTAGGTCCACATGTTGAAGATTCTGTAACACAAACATATAATTGACAGTCTTAAAAATAACTAAAGATTAAATTATAAAATAATTATATATATACAGTGAGACCTCGTTTATCTGGACTCCAGTAACCTGGAAACCCCACCTTACGGATGGTCATTCAATAAAACAAAACTCCTACACTGTAAATGTATCCGTTAATCCGGAATTTCGATTTCAAGAACCAGGCGGTGACAATCCAAAACAATGTGTGAGAAATAAAGACAATTTGCTCTGTTTAACCGTACACCACTAATTTTTTTAATATCAAACAGAACAGAAAAGAAGTGATAACACATGACCAGTTGCATAATCGACACAAGCCAACATGGCTGCAAAGAATTTCACATCACTGTTTTCTTAACGCTTTTCGGGTGCTTACTGTAAGAGTGCTAGTTAGCACAACTGTTATTTTACTGTTTTCTTTATCTTTGCAACAGTTAATCAAGGTTTGCTGTATTATATTTTAGGTGACACGTACATAAAAATTAAAATGAATTGAAAAATGTATTCATGCTTATTGCCCGATCCCAAAGTTAAAATGTTGTTTAAACCAACAATTAGGTGAGTTAATACAATTTGTACTTAATAAAATGCTTATATTTCTGTTCAAATTTTTTTTCTTCATTTATTTTTCAAGGGAGAGTACGCCCAATTTTTCAGTAGTACGGAAATTCGTTAATACGGATACATTTCGGAAAAACGATACCGTCCGGATAAACGAGGTCTCACTGTATACATGTATATATCATGAAGTAATCAGTTTCTGGTCTATTAAGGGGAAAACGCGCAGTTGTAATTGCATAATCAATGTAATTGAATAATATTTTACCTTGGTTATGTTACTATTAAAATCAACCAACAAATCTTTCAAATCCTATCTGTTTATATATTTTTAAAAAACGAAATCGCTACCTGGTCGAATGTTGACATTTTGTTAATTTCTCTCATGACCCTGTCTATTTTTAGAAAGTGTTACAGTCTAGTTACCGTGCCGTAAAACATATTAAGAACCATGTGGGTCATAAAATTCATGATACAAAACAGAACCAGTTAAATAAAGTAACATGAACATACTTATACATTGCTTTTCACCCTTCATCAATTCTTCAAGACAGTGTGGACACAAAAACGTTGTGTGACATCCGATAACCCTTTGCTCAAAACGCAAAAATTTACGATGCACCCTGTGGTTTAAATTATTTGTTATGTTTCTATATTCATGTTTAATGAATGACAATTTTTTACTTTGACTTTTTCCAGTTTTTTTATTTTTTAAAATTATTCTTTAAGCCATGTCCAAACAAACATGTTCATGATTTTTTTTGTTTTGTTTTACTGATGGAAATGGGACAAAATGGCTTCCCATACATTTGTTTTCTTCAAGTGAGTAATGCATGTCACGTGACTTTCTAAACTTGGACAGACGACACATGTTTGTGGGTTCTGCCAGTGACAATTGCTGCTTATTTTGGTATGTTTTGGTGTAGCACGTTATTTAATGTAAATCTGCAATGCAAAATGACTGCGGTGCATCACTCAACCTTTTAAAAAGTTAATTGTTACGTTTTGTTTTCTAATTTTGTCTTCTGAAACTGAAGATTTGTATTTTTGTAACATAATTTATTTTTATTCCGATGTCAAGTTTCACTTGTGCGCAGATTCGTTGTAAAAAAACCTTACAAAAATAGACCGATTCCAGATTTAGACCGGAAACGGATTATAAATGATATATAGAATTGTGTGTTTCAGTAGTGACCGTTTACATATATACGTAACTCCGAGTTACGTCGAGTTGTTAAATGATGACATGATGACACATTCACTGTGAAAAAGATCAACTGTATTTTCTAAGCGTTTGGCATTCTGAGATTACGTATTTTCTACTCAGACAACATATTATTAAATGCTGCACCAGGGTCATCACATTCAAGATGGCAATGATTTTTTATTTGTTTTATTTATCTTCTTTTCTTAAAATTAATAACTGGTTTGTTTTGTTCGGGTATTTTAAAAAAAGATTTATTTTTTTTTGGTATCTAATATAAGTTTTGTATCAGTAGGTTCTGAATCATTAATAGCGTCTAGAGTGACACCAAAAATGCGTTTGTAGTTATTACCATGTATATTTGCTGCTAGGAAATATTGACGTTCTACAGAATTATCTAACTTTGTGTACATTTAATTGCTCTTCATTCATCTCCAATAAAACAAACAGTGGAGCTTAATCTTAGATGGTGACTGAAGATTTGAGAATTGTAACCTTTTTTCATGAGGATGAAGAACATTCACATGCAAATGTTTATTCAATAACACCCACATCAATCTCACTATAACCCAAACACCCAAACCGCCAGCACAAACAATTAAATATCAGCTACTGAGATCATTATAATGCACGCATGGAAAATTATTGGAACTTAGCAATGCCATTCTTTCTTCATATGCTATTTGTATAACAGTCCAGTCTTCGTCTCAGCTTTTTCTCATAACAAATACAGGCCCTACCTATCCATAGTAGTCATTGTTAACACAACTATTTTGACTAGAATATAAATGATACGGACATAATGGAAATATAGACTTAAGATTATACTGGTGGCCATATTGGATTGTCCCCATAACTGCGTATAATACGTAATATATACAATATATAGCAGAAACACTTTACTGATAATTATTAAACTGCATCCTTCGCCTTTAAATCATACTTTCGGATACAAAAATATCTATGATATTTGGAAGCATTGATATTCAACGTGGTGGCCATCTTGGATTTGCCCAAGTGAGGTCTTTCTTTTTCAGATTAGCCATCAGTATTTTGAAATACAGATTGCAGACAATGGCAGTTCTTGTCATCTACATTTCATTTGTTATTCGATTCCTATCTCTTAAAGAAGTAACCAAACCAGTTAATACGATAATCGAAGAAATTCATACACAAAGGATATTTCTTTTAATTCTTAATTCGCGTTTCAGGGTAATTAAAATAAATAATATCTTATGGAACTTATAACTTCATCTATATTCCTTAAAAAAGCTAAAATTTCCAGATTAATTTTTTTTTACATTTCCTTTTAAACCTAGTGAGAATGTTTGGAGATTGTAAAATCACTGCTAAGGCCATCCTATACGGAACACAAGGAATTAGACAACTTCTGGGGAATTATGGACGGTCACCTGTGTATTATTATAAATGGTTTTCCGAACACTTCCGTCGATTTTGTTTACCAGCATGAATTCGTATTTATAAGATTATAGATATATGGGCTTTTTTCCTGTTTGTGATTTTATGGAAATAATATAATATAATAGCGATAACACAGGTTTTAAAATGCACACCATGTCGTAAACATGATACACATCTTTGTCAACATTTGCCTGATTTTTTGTGATTTAAAACGATCCAGTGTGCTGTTTTAAACCTCTGGCGGTATTCGGAAATAAAATTCCCTATTTGCATATTACCTATGTTCGTAATGCAGATAATTTTTATACTAAAGTATATATCTATCGCAAAATCTAAATACTGTAGACGTCGATTACAGACTTGCCAATAGCAAGTAATAACGAAGTGCAATAAACAGTTTATGATTGTCAAAATACTGTTTCTGTTTTATAAAAAGTATCTGTGGTAAGAATGTTTTTAAGTTTTGCATTCCGCTTAATCTGTCCACAATGATTGCTGAATATAGCATGGTTGTTCCACATATGATCCATTCCCTTCGTTGCCAAGTTTATTTAAAATAGCATTCGCATCGCAAACAATCACTGTGGTTACCAAAATGTTATCGTGAAATAAATTAGAGTATAGGTTAGTAAAACCATGAGAAACTGTACTACTGGATCAAGGCCAAAACAGTGATGATACCAGATGCTCGCGAAGGATGATTCAGAGTATGTAAATGCAATCTGTAATGTTATTTAATGTAGTTTTCAATAATAAAAACACATTAAAACTGAGGTAATCAGCCACATAATCTAAACCATCCCAGCGTTAAAACGAATTTTCTTCAGATAGTTGGGCTGAATTCGGAATATAAGAACTTGGTATGTTCATATCTGTCTATTTATCATAACTTCCAGCCATTTTAGAGGCGTTTTGTTTTATTGCTTAGTTTACGGTTATTTATTTCTCAAAAAACGTGGGTTCAAAAACGTGTGTTAACTCTTAAATAATATTAATTTGGTGTAAAAACGTATTTAATATTATATTGAAATAAAAACATATTGTAGACCAGTAACAGGGTTATGACAGTAATACAATAAGCCAGCAATATGTAAAATAATAGTCAACATTAGATAAGAAATATAATGTAATTAAAGTTTCAAAGGACTTAAGTTTATAGTATTAGTTTGCTATCTTCAGAATTGCCTTCCTTTTACTTTTTTAAATTATTTTATTATTATTATTTATTTCATTTTGTTTGGGTTTTTTTCATTTTATTTTCTACACAGTGTCATTGGTAAAAAAAAAAACCCACAACTCCGAAAGCACTTTCATGCTTTTTAGGGTCGGGAGATTTATAAAGAAAGTTCTAACAAAAATATGTCTGACAGTATTCTGGAGTCCGTCCATAATTTGGTATCGATATTTCTTAGTAACTATGTTACCTTCATTGGCGTGTCTCTTTGACAAAGGTTGTCCACGAACAGTATGTTAAAAGCTTTCAAAAGCACTATGCGTTATCTCCCCTTCTCTCGCCTGAAATGGGCTTATCAGTGACGTCACACGAGCCTAGGCTATTTTGGCGTCGCTAGTAACTGACAGTGAAATGGCTTCAACAATTCATTTTCTTTGCGCACAGCTCGCTGTCAACATGTTTTTCTGAAGAAGAAATTGAGTATGAGGAAGTACCAATGTGCGACAGACTCTGTAGTGCAGCCATATAGGTACGAAAGGTTACCTTTGTTAAATAAACAGACCCACACTATCCAACAAACAAAAAAAATGTTAAGATTTAGGGTACCCTATTTTTACGCAAATTATTATCTGAACAGTAAGCCATTTTGCACTGTATCACTGTATTAAATGATTTTAAGTATTAGTTCATGCCTTTATCTCTCTATTCGAAAAGCATCGCCTATTAAACTTTGTAAAAGGAGATGTATTCTTTGGACAATGGTCATTTTATCAGCGTTAGTCTTCTGGAGTTTAGAAGCCTATTAGGCGATGCTTTCATGATCGAGACGTATAAAACGTTGGTATTGACTATAGCAGTGCTACTGTTAGCAAGTGCATGAAAACAGCATACAGTTTATTTTAAATAGTATCTCCCTGAGGAGAAAAGACTATATTTATTATATTTTAAAATAAAATAAATTGTAGCCAAGTAATAGGGTATTCACAGTAATGTAATAAACCAACAGTATGTAAAATAATAGTCAACATTAGATAAGAAATATAATGTAATTAAAGTTTCTACTGATTTATGTTTATAGAATTAGTTGGCTACCTGAAGAAGTGCTTTCCTTTTACTTTTTTAAAATTATTTTATTATTATTATTTATTTATTTTTTATGTTTTTCATTTCTACACAGTGTCACTGGTAAAAAAAATCCCTCCGAAAGAACTTTCATGCTTTTTAGGGTCGGCTGGTCCGTAAATAAAGTTCTAAAGAATATAATCTAAGAGATAGAGGCCGTTAATCAGAATTTTAGGTAAGGGAGGTTTGACAAGCCTATTATATGGAAAACGTGGTGCTGAGTCCAAACAATGCAGTCTTATTGGTCCTACTTCAGAGAAAATTACCATTTTGGCCAATTTTTTGCCAAAAATGGTCAAAATCAGATTTTTTCAAATTATCAGTTTGGTTTAATTATTTTATATTTCTGAAACTTCTAAATGTTATAAACAACTATTTTTGACATGGATACTAATATCATCAATGTGGCCAAATTTTGACCAACTTTGGCCAAAGTTAGCACACTTTAGGACTCAAAATTCCAAATTGGTTACTTTCCTTGCGAATACAAATATAATTGCTCTCATGTTTTAGGTAAGAGAGGTTTGACGGGCCTATTGTATGGAAAAGGTGGTGCCAAGTCCAAAAATAGCAGTCTTACTGGTTCTACTTCAGACAAAATGGTCAAAATCAGATTTTTTCAAATTGTCAGTTTGGTTTTATCATTTTATATCTATGAAGGTTCTGACTCCTAAAAACAACTATTTTTGACAAAAGAATACTAATCTAACTGAAGTGGCCAAAATTTGGCTAGATTTGGCATAAATTTGGACCTAAAATTGGTTATTTTCCGATGTGATTTTAGGAAAGGGTGGTTTGACAAGCTTATTTAGTCCGTGGGCTGAGTGGGTTCACTTTGCACCACATCCCCCTAACACTGACAAAATTGTATGTAATTTATAGTATTTTACCTAAATTTTTAATTTTTAGGCGTTAACCGTGAAAATATAGGGACTCAATACCATTGCTAGTGTGTTGAACTTGGTTATAGCACTAAATATTGGTGACACCATTTTTGGGGAAGGGAAAACAGAAATGGCCATAACTATGGACATAATGGTCACAGATAAGTGAATGACCAATCAAAATGCCATATGCAAATTAGGTCAATGAGGTCAACAGAGGTCAAAAGGTCATCAATTTTACCGATTGCTTAAAATCTGACACAGAACAGTATAAGTGGCAAGTGGGGCATTGAATTGGGAAATCTTTTCTGTTAACAGCCTGTAATATACATCTTAGACATCCCCTTGTATATTCAACTCACTGATGTTCAACTATTATTTGAACTGGAAGAGACGGTGGCAAATGGAAAACGGTCTAATTTCAAAAATGGCCATAAATATTAGTGATCCAGGGATAGGAAAGATATAAACAACCATAAGTTGTACCAAATCATTCTATGCCATAAAATGGCCACTTCTTCAGTTGATTTTAGTGTCATTCATATAATTTATCTTATAATACAAAAATTGGTTCTATAAATAGGTCATCAGCAGTCATAAAAGGTCAAAAACTTTTAACAATGAATGAAACTAGCACGTCATCATTATTTGTCTCAAAGAAGAACATAGTTGTTTCAGATCCCATCAAACATGTCAAACAGTGTAAAAGAGATGGTTTACAATGCACACCTGTCAACAAATAGTAGTTTAAAGTATGTCCTACCTGCCTGTGTCTGATCGCTGTATAGAATTCTTCAAACAAACCAAAAGGACTGGGGTTCATTTAACAATAATTATTGATTTGCACATACGAAACCATGAGGTAAATTGCATTTGTTGATTAGAACCTTTGAATAAAATGTTTCAAAATTACCTAAATGCCATCCAGAATTTTCATCGTTATCACAAGCGTACAAAGAGTACTCATTCTTGAGATAATGATGGAAAAGGTGAACCGCCCCCATCCCTGGCAAAATCATCCTTCATAGATTCTGTACTGGCCGGGTGTACTGGAAATGATAATGGAACCCGTTATAAGATTCTATCAAAGTATATGCAAGCTCTGTTAC
>JAULBS010154841.1:0-11947 GCA_032355785.1 Symmetromphalus regularis | reverse complement strand
TGCTGGGTTACCTGTGTCTGAACTTGCTCCAAATACCACCATTCATTGCTGGGTTACCTGTGCCTGAACTTGCTCCATTGACCACCATTTATTGCTGGGTTACCTGTGCCTGAACTTGTTCCACTGACCACCATTCATTGCTGGGTTACCTGTGTCTGAAATTGCTCCAAATACCACCATTCATTGCTGGGTTACCTGTGTCTGAACTTGCTCCAAATACCACCATTCATTGCTGGGTTACCTGTGTCTGAAATTGCTCCAAATACCACCACTCATTGCTGGGTTACCTGTGTCTGAACTTGCTCCAAATACCACCATTCATTGCTGGGATACCTGTGCCTGAACTTGCTCCAATGACCACCATTCATTGCTGGGTTACCTGTGCCTGAACTTGCTCCAATGACCACTATTCATTGCTGGGTTACCTGTGCCTGAACTTGCTCCAAATACCACCATTCATTGCTGGGTTACCTGTGCCTGAACTTGCTCCAATGACCACCATTCATTGCTGGGTTACCTGTGCCTGGACTTGCTCCAATGACCACCATTCATTGCTGGGTTACCTGTGTCTGAACTTGCTCCAAATACCACCATTCATTGCTGGGTTACCTGTGCCTGAACTTGCTCCACTGACCACCATTCATTGCTGGGTTACCTGTGCCTGAACTTGCTCCAATGACCACTATTCATTGAACGTGAATACTTTATCTGTAAATCTGAATAGGCTTGCTGGATTGGATTCACTGCAATACTGTCAATACTAAAACCCATTAGAAAACGTTCTAAATGTTCATACAGACCTTTCATTAATTAATTGAGTGAGAAAGAAAACCCTGCTAAAACGGCACATTTTCGAAAATTGCGTCGTTTTGCAATAAACTGAAATATTTTTTTCTAATTTATTATTTTTGATAAAAGTTGGAATGTAAATTTGTTCCCCATGTCCTGTCAAGGATGTATGGTGATTCTGAGATGTTTAGAAGCAAGTTAGCACATGGAAAATAAAGTTTATTGCAAAACGGCACTTAACGCAAGTGCAATGAAACGGCCTATTTTTGATCCAAAAATTAATGGAAATAAATACTAAAATTGATCTGGCGGTTCATATTTCGGCCTAGTGACTATGTTAGTTTAGAATCGAAAAAAAGAAGATTTTTTTTTTAATTGCAATTCAGCACTTTATTGCAAAGCGACACTCAATTTTTTTTTTACTGAGGTACTGTTACCAGATAGGGACCTCAAAGCGTAGGGACCTGGCCATGGGTCAATATGGCACTGTGAATAAGAGTTTGGGAAACGTTAAGCCTGTACAAATCCTGATATTCAAGGTAAATAATCTATTACTACATATCTCAAATAGGGTAAGTAGAATTGCCTCCCTTAGTGTGAGTGCTCGCAAGAACTATTAACAAATCTGCAAGTGAACGCTGGTCACTTAATGCCATGTTATTTTGGAGGCAAAATATAAATTCATTTATGATCGATTGCTGTTTAAATGATATCTATATTGTTAACAGTATTCAAAAGATCTTTTTAAAGACATCTTTTAATAATACATGTATGTGCATTCTCAAACATGTCTGGAAGTTAATTTGAACTTCAACAGTTGATATTTAAAAACAACAAATAACAATAAATATTTTATTAAATTTATTACAGCAAATAAAAGTTTCTTTTAAAAAGCAGTCACTTAAAAAAAACCTACAATACAGCATTTAAAAAAAAACCTTCTAATAATAGGTAAGTACTAAATTAGCTGCCACCCCTCGCAAATGCATCCACTCACCTGTCCCCCCCCCCACCCAAAACAAAATCGCAAACTAAATCGTGTATTAGGGCTAAATATTAATTATAACTGGTAGCATTCCCACCTCCCCTAAATATTTTTGTTTTAAAATTAAAATATATATATTAAAAAATAAAATAAAAATTAAGATAAATCTTACTTTTTCTTTAGACTTCATGATTATCGTTATTAAATTTGCATAAAGTTAAAATTCATTAAAATTCTAAATATGGAAATATCTCTCCATTACTGTGGAATTTGTTACAGAGAAACCATATACATTTTGTATTTACACATAAATAAAAATGTACGTATTACATTTAAAATTGCTTTACAACTGTAACAAAACAAAATTTGGACAAAATACCCTACAAGATGATATCAAGTTTAATAAAATAGAGCAAAGTTTGCTGAAAAATAGTTATTAAAAATGAAAATCTGTGGGAAAAGAAAAAACCCAGCAATGAATCGCCGAAATCAGCCTTGCGTTCAGGACGTCAGCATACATGATCACTACTACGTAGCAATTTCACTGGTACTAAACGTTCTCATTAGGTTTAAAATGAAGCGTGAAAACCAGTCTTATTAGCAATTTCGTCCTTTACTTAACGCCCACTTCGCGAAACATGACCATAATTTGTCCCTCAAAAAGTGGGCAAGAGAGGTTATCATTCGTACAGGTTTGTAGGAATCGGGGCACTTGATTAGACTCTTATGACTTCCCCACCCTAATTCATTTTTATTTTATTTTTTAAAATTTATTTATTAAACTGTCAATATTTTTAAATACAGATCCAATGAAATTGCATTCTAAATTTCAAACCTTAGCAGCGTAGCGTAACCTAATCAAACCCTTTATTCAATATTAAATTTTTGAAATCATCGTCTGAAAAAGCTATTTTATAATAATAAAAAGATATATTTTAGTAATTTCGATACTACTTTCAGAAAAGTCATATTATGCCAAAGTATATAAAAATTCCAGTTTCATATCATATTCGATGAAGCAAAACAAGTCCCAACAATTTCTAAAACATATATCTTGAATATCTTTATTTCAAAATAATTCTATATTAAATCTAAATAGGTAGACTTCAAAACATTTTGAAAAACACACACATGAAGGCCGAGAACTATTCTAGAAACCCTGGAGAATAAATAGTAACATTTGGGTACTCGCTATAATACCTACGTTTGTTACTTGTTATTTGTATTTTTTCTGTTATATAATTTTAATTGAACCAAGAAGCCTATGTCAAACCGGGAAAGAGATTGATAACAAGTTGAAAGTTTAAGAAAAAGTTAAAATAAATACATTTAAAAAATAATAATAATACCCATAATAAAACATTAAAAATGTCACGATATCGTGGAACTTTGGCAATTCTAGTTGGCGTTGAAGATAACTAACATATATTTTTAATGAAATCAAATTCTAATATTATGTCTATTATGTTTTCATTAGTAAGGAATATATATATATTTTAAATGCCACTTACAGAACTCCTTAGCTCGTACACTTGTAATAATTATACACACACAAAATATAGGAACCTTTCTATAAAAGACTTTTAAAGATGAACTAGCACTGGTATTTGGGGCCGGATTTATAAGGGGGCAATTGCCGCAGGCACACCTACCAGACTAAGGACTTCCTTTATTTAAATAAACGTAATAATTATAAAATTAGTTCTATTAATTCATTTTTGTTCTTTTTTTTAATATAAATTTGTCATGTAATTTAACTGTTATGTTACACCCCAAACCTTTAGTGGCCCAGCCCCCCAAGGTCTAAACCCGGCCCTGCTGGTGTTGATACTAATTTCATATTTGATTATAATACACGCGTGGATGCAAGATTTCAAATACACGTCCTTTCACTCGCAATTACTTTTCACTCTATATATATTTATATATATATAATTACAAAAAAATAATAGAAAAGTGTTTGTGTGTGTGTTGGGGGGGAGGGTCAGGACCCCCTCTGGGTCCGCTACTTTTAATACATCGCCTACATTAGTTAACTATAGGCTATTTAATTTCAGTTTTGATTTATAGTCAAGAAATTCTTTTCTGACTTGTGGATTTCGTTTTAGAAAACCCTTCAACCACCCGTACTGTGGACAGTTATCTTTCAAAGAACAAGGCCTTTGGTTCGTGTCTAGAATCCGCTTTACTTCAGCCAGTACTTCCATCCGGGACAGAGGCATCCCTTTCTGGTGTTGGTCTATGATTTTTGCAGCAAGAGCTCTCTCCTCGTCGGAGGTCAAAATTGGGGACGGGCCACGATTTTGTTTTAAGAGGGGCAGCTTCTGATGCAAAGTGCTGGGTGGTATTCGATATTTCTGAGCAGCTTTGTGGATTGGCATCTTGTTTTCAACAACGTCAACTATTGCACATTCTACGTCAAATGGGGTGTAGCTTTTGTAGAATATGGGTCGGTCTTTCTTTGTCTGAAAAAATAATAATGAACAATTGAAAGAGTATGAATACTGAATATGGTAGGCAGTCTTTTTATCTTACGTATTCCTCCAAAATGTTAAATATCATATAAAAGATAGAAGTCAAGACAGACTTGGATGATGTTATTAAACTCTTTACATTTAATAATAATAATAGTATAGGGCGGATTTATAAGGGGCAAAGGGCTTAATTGCCCCGGGTCTCCATGCCAAAGGGGTTCCCCAAATTAAGGACTTCTTTTATGAAAAATGTAATAATTATAAAATTAGTTCTATTCATTCATTTTAGTTCATTTTTTTTTATTTGTCATGTAATTTAATTTCTATGTTGAGGGGCCCCCGGACCTGAAGAGCCACCGGGCCTCCTGAGGCCTAGAACCGGCCCTGAGTAAATAACAGTTACAGCAGAGAAAACAGCAGACTGAACATAGTGCTTTTCTTTTTTAAGGTGAGGTGATAGTTTGAGCATGCCCATATCCATATGGTTCGGGCTTGTCCACCATGGTCCCAGTGTCATAAAACAAAGACACTGTGTCCGGGAAGGATTTTCTTTTTTAAGATGAGGTGATAGTTTGACATGCCCATATCCATATGGTTCGGGCTTGTCCACCATTGTCCCAGTGTCATAAAACAAGGGCACTGAGTCCGGGGAGGATTTTCTTTCTTAAGGTGAGGTGATAGTTTGAGCATGCCCATATCCATATAGTTCAGCTTGTCCACCATTGTCCCAGTGTCATAAAACAAGGGCACTGGGTCTGGGGAGGACTTTCTTTCTTACAGAGGCAGAAAACATTTATAGTAAGTACTGTATCTTTGATATAATTAAGTTGCTTAGCTTACGTGATGGCAACCCAATGGTAACAATTAAAAACCATTGTGTCATTGATTCTTGTGCAAACTAGAAGTGGCATTAATTCATCTTGATTGGCTGCATCTAATTAGATTCAAAGCTGTCAAGTAGATAGTCGATGGTAATTAACTAATTTGGCTTACAACCTACATACAGAGACATTACAAAACACAGTTTGTAAATCTCCTCTATGTATCGCCGTATGGCGATCTGAGTGAAATAAAGTTCTGTTCAGTTGAATTCTTTATTACCGTAAGCAATAGCTTATTGGTTCAAACAAAATATTACGTAATACAGTCATGGAAAGGACGAATGGCTAGTGGAGATCATAAATACACAAGAGCATACAAAGACAATTAAACAATTATAGAATTTCCAGATACTTTCCCAGATTATGAAATATTTTTACATTTAAACAACTAAGTACCTGAATGAATTTGAACATTGAAGGTCTCGTCCAATAATAACATTGTATACATGTATATGTTTTTCTTATATCCCTAAATACATAATACAAAATGATATTCAACATTAATTTACAGTATCATAATTAAATGCTATTGTTGATATTCATGGACTGTGATACATACATGTATATTAAAATAAACAAGGGGAACGTCAAATTCACTTCCTACTAAAGCTCTATTGATGATCTATATCATTAATAACTGGGAACCTAATACTGCTTTATGCTAGCTAGAACACAACAGGCCTTATTTTTTTACATATTAATATTTGCCATTGTAACCAAAATATGTTACAGTGTCCCCCCCCCCCCTTACAAATATGTCTGTCAGGGCCCCTCCCCACATCCAAAGATGTCTGTCCGTGCCCCCTCCCCACTTCCAAAGATGTTTGTCCGTGCCCCCCTCCCCACTTCCAAAGATGTTTGTCAGTGCCCCATCCCCCACTCCCAAAGTAGCTCCTACGACCCTGCGCAAATAGTACAACGTTGCCTACTAACGACTTGGCAGACTCTTACGACTAGACTGCTGTTTCAATTCAACTTAAACGAATATCAGACGAGAGATTTCAGTGTCGACAGAATTCGTGACTTTAGTCTTGATCAGTCTCAATTGGTTTAGTTGTGAATGTCCGCTACATAAATGGTAAATGTCCGGTCATATAGTTCTACATACAGAAGTTATATGCGAATGGGATAAACTTGCATGATTTACATATAGTAGTTGCATTTGAACTGTGATAAACTTGCATTATTTACATATAGTAGTTGCATTTGAACTGTGATAAACTTGCATGATTTACATATAGTAGTTGTATTTGAACTGTGAGAAACTTGCATGATTTACATATAGTTCTCCAAATAGTAGTTGTATTTAAACTGTGAGAAACTTGCATGATTTACATATAGTAGTTGTATTTGAACTGTGATAAACTTGCATGATTTACATAGTTCTCCATATAGTAGTTGTATTTAAACTGTGAGAAACCTGCATGATGTACATATAGTTCTCCATATAGTAGTTGTATTTAAACTGTGAGAAACTTGCATGATTTACATATAGTAGTTGTATTTGAATTGTGATAAACTTGCATGATTTACATATAGTAGCTGTATTTGAACTGTGATAAACTTACATGATTTACATATATTTCTCCATATAGTAACTGTATTTGAACTGTGATAAACTTGCATGATTTACATATAGTAGTTGTATTTAAACTGTGAGAAACCTGCATGATTTACATATAGTTCTCCATATAGTAGTGATAAACTTGCATGATTTACATATATTTCTCCATATAGTAGTTGTATGCAATTTACAAAAAAACTTACAGGATTTACAAATATTACAGTTCAATATACATTCATTGAATGCCAAACATACATGTCCGGTAAACAGGTGACAGACATCACTGCAATCATTGACAAACATTTGATTCTTTCTGTGAACTAATGACAAAATACATGGCGGATGCCTGCAGAAAAGCAGGATATGTGTAACTTTCGATAACACCTTGTTTCATTTTTGTTTAACAATGATTCTTCATGAGTTAATGATTCTTCATGAGTTAATGTCGAAGCTTTGACAGCAGGTAAAAAAAACGAATAAAGCTACATACGATGTTAGGAAGGGATGGCGCGACGTACGATGTAAAACAGGGGAATGCACACAAAGGAGGAGGTCGTATAACAAATATAGTATTTATTTCAAAAAGGGAGTGCGTAATTTCTACACTTGCCCCCTTCTACTTCCTTGAGCAAATTAGATTCAGAACATGATATAAACTGGTTTTCCAGTTCAATTCTAATAAAATAACGACTTATGTCAATAATATTTGTCTCGTGTAAGTGATATCGTGGTTGTTGTTTGGGGGTGGGGATTGGGGGGTTGTGGTGGTTTGCCTTTTGGGAGACAGGGCAGAGGTTAAAGGAGGCAATAGTAAACTTCTGTACTGACATTAAATACATAACTGAAAGCTTGCATGGTATTTATAAAATAGGACAAATATCCATTTACCTAGACACTCAACTTATTAATTTTGTCACAAAACATTGTCTTAAGATATCATCACAAACGTCTAAACATGTGAAAAGGAAAAAAAGAAAGTAAAAAAAAGATTTCTCCAAAGACAACGGTATGATGTTTTATTGTCAATTAAAACAAATACATACAAGTCTGGATAGCTTTGAAGAAGTTGCACATAATTCCGCTGAATCCCTTCAGTATTTCAGCAGGGGCGTTGGAGCCGGGGAGGCGGGAATGTAGCCCCCCCCCCCCCGCCAATAATTTCCATAAATATGTTCTTTATTCATAGTTAAATTATTCGCCGGCAAATTCTGATGTTCAGAAAAGGGAGCAGCCCCCACCCCCCTTATGAATTTCGTTCCAACACTCCTGTTCAGTACAATAGATATAATTTGAAAAATATACACTGTCTTCAACATTACAAGTTAAACATATAACTATCATAGAAATGTACATTCATTTCCGAGATAAAATAGATATGAGAACAATTTGAATCAACCGCGGTCTAAACAACAATTTGTGTTCAATATCGACAACACGTGTTTCGGTATTTGTTAAAACCATGCGTTTTCGCAAAAAAACGATAAAAAAACGAGAGAGAGACAAACAGACAGTGTTATTAATTAAAGATGATCCTGAATGTCATTGAAATATGCTATATTCGCGGAGCCCCCAGACCTCTCGCCCTAATTTTGTGCTTCCACTTCAAGTTAGGTAAGGCAAGAAAAAAAAAATATATAAAAAAACTGTGTTTCCTATTACATACAAAAAAAATAGGATCGGTAAGTAGTTTTTTTTTTTAATTAATATTATCTGTGAAGAAGAACAATTAATGCTCTCCTTTTCACATATGGTCATGTTTAGATTCCTTTAGTAATGGTGATGATTTAATATCTATTTACAGCAGGCATTTCTTCACATTGACAAACAAGATAACTGCAGACATGTTGATGCATACAGGTAGCGGTTACCCTAAAAAACGGCAGAAAATGACCGAAAGGTACGGAATGAACAACAGGAAACGCCCGAAGGAAAATTTTTTTTAGGGTCGATCGAATTACCGGAAACACAGGTTTTTTTCTCTTTCTTTTTTTTACCTAATTAGGTATCAAGTTCTTTACAAATTTGAAAACAAATTCTGACCTTTCTTGGAAAGTCAATCATTGACATGTATAATATTTACGTACAAGCTGAATAGTGCAATAACTAACTGTACATTGGTAGAGATTCAGGCTGTCTAAGTATAGTGTATAAGTACAAGTTGAATAAAGCAATAACAAACTGTACTGTGGTAGAGATCCAGACTGTCTAAGTATAGTGTATAAGTACAAGTTTAGTAAAGCAATAACAAACTGTACAGTGGTAGAGATTCAGACTGTCTATAGTGTATAAGTACAAGTTGAATAAAGCAATAACAAACTGTACGGTGGTAGAGATTCAGACTGTCTAAGTATAGTGTATAAGTACAAGTTGAATAAAGCAATAACAAACTGTACAGTGGTAGAGATTCAGGCTGTCTAAGTATAGTGTATAAGTACAAGTTGAATAAAGCAATAACAAACTGTACGGTGGTAGAGATTCAGGCTGTCTAAGTATAGTGTATAAGTACAAGTTGAATAAAGCAATACCAAACTGTACTGTGGTAGAGGTTCGGGCTGTCTAAGCATAATGTCTCTTTTGTTACACACACAAGTTGAAACGGTAACATCCCAACACAAATGTATATTTGTTAAAATAGAACGCCAGTCACAGTAGGTTACAAGCCATGGCGGGCGGCTTTCTGAAAAGTCTTCGGACGGTTATGTCACGGCGAGACGTGTTTCGCGTTAAGAAGGTTTTTTGATAAATTCTTCACGAACTTGTGGATTCCTTCTGAGAAACTTCCCCAGCCACCGATAAGTGGGACAGTTGTTTCTGAATACATTACTTCTACCACTGGCTTCAATGATGTGCATTGCTTCCTGACGTATGTCCATCCGGGTTAGCGGACGTCCCTGTAGGTGGTGCTCAATGATCAGTTGCGCAAGACAGGTCTCCTCTTGTTTGGACATGACTGGAGCATTGCCGGAAACGCCAGGAACAATGGGAAGCTTAGATTCTAACGTACTTTCGGGGATGTGGAACATACGACTGGCCCTCCGTACACTGAGACGATTAATAACTACAGCATCTATTGCCATCTTCATGTGTTCATCCGTGTAGCACTTGTACTGTGAACGTCGCCTTCCCATCACACCCTGCAAAACAGGATTGATTCCACATTATATAATACACACCACAACACACTACAACACTACATAATACAGACCACAACTCTATGTAATACACAGTACGCAATATACATTACGTAATACGCATTACAAGACACAACGTAGTACACACTACAACACTATGTAAAACGCATTACAAGGGACTACGTAATACACACTACAACACTACGTAATACGCATTACAACACACCATTGGGGGATCTATAGTGTTAACAAAGGCGTCCTCCCCTAAATTTTGTGATTTTAAAAAAATAATTCTTATAATTTTATTATTTTAGTCCGACCCTCCCGCCCCCTTAAAAAAGGCATTTTTTGAATCCATCACAGCACACTACATACTACATAATATGCATTACATATTTTAATATACATCATAAAACGTGCCAGTAAATTGAGGGGGAACGAATTAAACAAAAATCTAGTTCCTTGCTAGGCCACTGTAAACACAAATAGATAACGCCAGTAGAAAAATAAAGCAGCATTTCAAAAACTTAATTCTGGGCTGGTCATTACGAATAAAAGGATACCCAGCTACATTGTTAGTCCTTTGACCTTCAAAATTGAAACAACAAAACACAAATGGTTTAATTTGAGCAGATTACTTGGTAGTGTGTTTGAAATCAATGACTAGTTAAGAACGCGTTTTTTCAATGTCCCAATTCCTTTTATCACTACACTGACAATAATTATATTAATTTGGGTGTTCGAGTAACGATGCCCCCCCCCCAACCCCCTGCGCCCTTCTGACGCACGTGTCATAAAGAAAACCCTTCGTTGTGAAGTTCGATGTTTTCACCAGTATGAATACAAGTGTCACAAACATCAGATCTATACGTTTTCTTGTGGGGTTTTTTTTTTTTTCGATTTTGTTTTTCATTCTTTCTGGTAAGCTATATTTCCTTTTTTCATTTAGTCTTTATATATTTTTTAATTTATTACCCTTTTCCCGTTCCAGCCAGTGGTCCACAACTGGTTCATCAAAGGTCATGGTACATGTTGTCCTGTCTGTGGGGAAAGTGCCTATAAAAGACCCCTTGCTGCTTATCAGAAAGTGTAGCCTATGTGGTGGCAGTGGGTTTCCTCTAAAGAAATATGTCAGAATTACCATATGTTTTACGGCCAATAGCCGATGATAGCATACAAATCAATGTGCTCTAGAGGCGTCGTTAAATAAAACAAATTTAACTTTACTTTTATTACCCTTTCAGTTTGTTGTATGTTTTATTATTTTTACAAATAGAATACTAACAAATACATCAAGAGCATTACATGAAATCAGACGCTGATGCCAACGAATGCTTTCTTTGGAACTTCTGGATGCCTTCTCAAGAAACAGTGTAGCCAGCCGTACATCCGCCGACCTCCACTGAACGGGTTCTCTCTCCCAGACGGCAGCAGAATCTCATCCAACTTGCTAACAATGTCTGCCTTGCTGATGCGGCATCCTTGCTGAGACTGACAGACGAAGAAGTGAGCAAGCTCGTCCTCTTCCTGTGCAGAGAGGAAAGAGTAGGCCCTGGGGGTGCCGACCAGAGGCAGTTTGAGGAGCATAGTACTGCGCGGAATGTTGTACAGCCTGCACGCCTCAACAGTGCTCATTGATCGGCTAGTAATAGCCTGGATGGCGTTCTTGAGGTCGGCTTCAGTGTACCTCTTTGTCCTGTTCGATAAAACCTGCAAAGAAGAAGTTAAAGGGATACTGAAGTGTTCGGTATTCCATATAAAATGGATTAATGTATTTACAAGGTATTTGTTAAAAATATATATATATTTAAACAAAAATGTCTTGATGAAATCTCAAAGTCCGATCCACTATCACTATCTAGACGTTCAGGCTCGAACATAAAGGTTGGTAAACCATCTAATAATTCAAACAAAACTATAAACAACACTGAAATGAATATTTCCGGTACACGTGATAATATTGTTTTCACTTTGTTATTGTTCAGGGCCTACGTCACAACCCGCATTATGCAGCTTTCACGCGCATCTGTCTTATTCATGCGTGTCAGAAAGAATCCATGTTTGTGATGTTCATTAATCCTAAATCCATGTACGTATTAAACATTTTATTGCACCATTCTTAT
>JAULBS010154830.1:0-11947 GCA_032355785.1 Symmetromphalus regularis | reverse complement strand
ATCTGTACAACAACAGTATTATCCATATTAGACATCTTTTATCAAAAACGGAGATAGAACAAAAACAGATATGTAATATTCATTTCTTTAAATTATGAAACAGTACTACATAATATCACATAAAGCTGGAAAATTCATTATTAAATTCCAAGAACATACAAATTTATACACTGTAAAATGATTTTTGTCCGACATACATGTTTTTTTATAACTAAAACCAATAGAGGTAGTGGCAGGGCCGAATTTATAAGGGGGCAATTGCCACGCCCAATCCCCTAACCCCCTCCTGCCAGAGAGGCCCCCAATCTAAAGACTTCCTTCATACAAAATGTAATAATTATAACATTAGTTCTATTCATTCATTTTAGTTGATTTTTTTTTATTTGTCTATGTTGAGGGCCCCCGAACCTAAAGTGCCCCCGCCCACCCCCAAAATCTAAATCCAGCCTTGGGTAGTTGTATTTGTTATAACATTCTCCCCGTGAACAAAGAATTGCCAACTGCACAGATCAGATGGTCTACAATAACAAACGATAATGCTAACACGCTTGTGTGGTACAAAATATACTTAACGCCCAGGCAATGTACCAAGCAGACCTCGCTTATAGACTTTCAAAACAAAACATAACAGCCACCGATAGCTTTCTTTGCGAGGGACACCTGCAGATGCACTTTGTACATCTTGTAAAGAAGATAAGGAAATGATAATACACTTATTTGCAAACTATTCAAAAATTCAGTTTTTAATGAAGAAATTTGGAAATCGGGAATTTTGATACTACTGGTTTTCAAGCAACTATAGAGTTCAAGAGCGAATTGATTTATTAATCATCAGCTATTGGATGACAAACATTTGGAAATTATGACAAGTAGTCAAGTGTGAGCCAGTCTCCAGTGGGTTTTGAATCGCGGTCTTCAGCTTGTGAGTCCGATGTTTTACCACTTGTCCACCGAGAATCACGTTTTAGGTTACAGACAGGACAAAAATTACCGAATCATTTACTCCTGATAACAAAACGATATATATATGTTGTGTACACGTTGTGATTTTGTATAAGTTGTATGACAGTTTTTCCTGTACGAGTTATAACTTCTACAAAACCATTATAAAATATGTAATACATTATCTAAATGCCCTAGCATGAATTTTTGAATCATAGTTTATTTATGATATTAACAGTTAGTGTTTGTTATTTGATTGAAAGTTGTGAGAAAACATGTCCAGATTAATGTGAATACACCCCAAACCCAATAACTGATAAATTAACAAATTTATTAAAAAGAAGTTTGTACAAGTTGTATCAAATGTAGAAGTCACCGTTGTACAAGTTATAACTCGTACAGGAAAAAACTGTACAAGTTGTAACTTGTATAAACACGCCATACAAGTTATAACTTGAACAATGTTTCTGTACAGGTTATAACTTGTACAAAATCACAACTTTCATACAACGCCTAGTTGCTAATTTGCCATCGTTTCCCTATCTTCTTTCTACGATAAAGAATTATTGTAAGACAGAGAAACTAATAAGAAAAATAAATTTACAGTGGGGCAATTGTTTTAAAATTATTTCGATGTTATTGCGTCACAGAGTATTTGTATTATACTGATATAATGTCATCTTAGTATTCTGACTATGTAACCTACGTTTTTATAATTATTATATTAATATTCCTTCAGAAATAATGTTGAACTACCTACCCGTACTGAGCAGAATCATCCGACTCGGACTCCTTTGTTTTTCTAAGAAGAAATCGTTGTTGGCTGACGTGCATGACGCCATCACGTTTTATACGCACACTTAACACGGGGTAGTTTTTCTGGTTCACCCAGGAGTCAACAATTTCAGTCATATTAATATTTCTACCTGTTTTCGACGCCTCCTGCAAACCAAAAATATTCAAATGCAAAGGTGACAAGTGACGGATGTAGGCTGGGCCCCGCTAAATATTTGCGATTTAAATAACATTAATTTTTTTTATTATTATTATTTTTTTTTTTTTTAACGTTAAATAATCCGGAGATTCTTTAGGCCCCCACCCAAATGGATTTTCTGGATATGCCACTGGTGGCTATTATATTTATTTCCATTTAGTATGATTTGAAATGTAGCTGTGGTGTGCATGTTGGGGGCTGGAAATGCCAAATATACACGGAAACGGGTATAATCATTGTTTTAATAGTTACTCATGAATATGTCACAACATTGTAAAAATATTTTTGTATAGTGTCTTATGAAGGGGTTGTTTTTGGATTATAATATGATGTGTCCAGATTAAATTATCTAATGGAAAGTTGACATCATCTGTTTTCCATACAGATTTATATAAAAGGTTTTGAATTTGATCACGGTGTAAAAACAGATTGTTCACTTTTAGATTTTTCTTTTACATTTAACTTATTTGGCAAATCTTTCTTTCTTTCTCGTCTTTCTTTCTTTAATAAATATTATATTTTTGTTCATATTTTATATTGCATAAATGTAACACTTCACTGTCGTCTGTAATGTATGTATTATGGAGAAGGCCTAGTAAGTAGGAAAACTTGTGCCTAATCCATTTGTTTCTTAAGAGCAATAAAGTATGTTTCAATCAGTCAGTGGCAGCTAATATGTTACGTTGTAATTATATATTGGTGTAAGATCTAAAGAGGGAAACTGAACTTTTTCACCACTCAGTTTAGCCAGATTCATAAAGAAACAAAAGAAGGATTTTCAAGACATTTGAGTTTTTCCTTACCTCAGTAAGCACTTCAAACAAATCATCCTGATCGACAGAACTGTAAGCATATTTCTGCAAATATGTCTGAAAAATAATTAAGTAACCCCTGCAATTAAGAAAATGTCCACAGCAAAATAAATGCCGTGGAGAAGTAGTGTCCACGGCATTTTCTTTTCTTATTAAAACTAAAGTATATTTTATGTTAAAATGCCGTAGACACTATTTCTCCATGGAATCTTTAGCGTAAAGTATACTTTATTTTTAATAAGAAAAGAATACATCTTCAGAAAAAAATAGTCAGTGGTAAAAAAAAAGTGCCCAGGAGAATGAAAAATTCCATGGCAATCTCCACGGCATTGCCGATTGCCGCAGGCAATTTCAGGTGTTGATTATGTAAACTAACATAAATTAAAAACAAAAATCACCCAAACAATTTTAATACACAACATCTATAAATTAAACTTACCTAAACAAAGAAAAATAGAGTGGCAAGGCACATACGGCAAAGTAAAAATTAAGAACCTCGTTGAATTTAATTTATATATTTTTAATATGACATGGAAGGTATCTCTCTTTTTTAACTATTTTTAATTATTATTGTGTTTTAATACATAGTTTGTGTTTAGTGATATTGTTAGAACCGGAATCTGAGCTTATAAAACTTAAAATGCCCAGACTCGAATAAAGCGTGATGATGTATTATACAGGGTTTAAATATTGCGGGGATCGGGGGAAGAGGCAAGACTGAATAGGGGCGCTATCAGCCATTTTAAAGGCACCTACATCATACTAAATAAATGAAAAACATGCAAATGTTAAGGCGCCTATTATCGCAAAAAAGGGCCTCGCAGATATTTTTTGGACAAATGCGCCCTTATCCCACCCCCCCCCCCCTTCCCATGCCAGCGCAATTCGTGTTATTTGTATGGTGTTGTTATAACATTACAGCCTCCATACATTGGGGAAGTCTAAGATTTTTTTTTTATAGCACTTGTCCTTGAAGACAGGACGACCAACTAGAAGGGATTTTTTTTCTCTATAACTCTATTATAGAAAATACACTGTCGTCGGGAAAATTAGATCGCGTATTTCGTTTCGGTAATTTAATTGAAAATGGTCTGTTAGAGATTTTCTAGGGTATGAAATTTGAAAAAAATTCCGGATATTTGGTAACAATTCCGAAATTCCGGGTATTGGTTAAAAATTACGGAGTTTTTGGAAAATTCCGGAAAGGTGGTCGACCTCACGTTTGATATGAAAATGAGTTTAAAGTACTATTGTTAACGCGCGCAACAATGAAAAGATTATTTTACTGCTGTAATAAAATCTTATGCAGTTAAACTTCATTGTCAGTAGGATATTAGTTTGTTTTTAATCATATATCGAAACTGCACCTTTAATTTGGTAATATTTGAGGCGAATGATTTCTATGTTGTCGTTTATCACTAAGATATAGTAGCGGATCCAGAAGGGGGTCCAGGGATCCGGACACACACTTTCATCGTACTTTGTTATTTTTAAAAATATATTTTCCGAGTTGAAGGACTTGCAAATTAACCATTTTTCCCCAGTCCTATTCGCCCATTACATTTGGAACCCCCCTTTCAGAAATCCTGCATCCGCGCCGGAGATGTATATAAAAATATCAAAAGAGGTCACTAAACTGTTAACTGTAGACAGCCCCGCTATTACTGAGTATCCAAATTAACAAGGCTAGCTGAATTTTTTTAAGTTTTTCTTCTGTATAGAAATAATTCTGGAAATTAAGTCAAAACGGACGGATACTTAGATGGGATTTGTTTTCTTATTTTGTTATAATGTTCGGAAATCTCCAGGGTTTTATCAAAATAGTTTTTCAAAATTCAATAATGTAATATTTAGCAGGGAGGAATTTTCTAACCCCAATTTGTTTTCATTAACAACATTGAGAGATGCTATACTCAGGCTGTAGTGTACTTTGCTCGAACCAATAAAAGAGGACATTTGTTTCGTCACAATCAAATTAAAAAAATTCATGTATAATAAAGTATAAAACAGAGAGGTCAATGATAAATAAAAAGAAGTGTCATAATGAATGTTCCCAATGCCTTATGAACGGCTTTAGAACAAAAACTCATCTTCATTCCAAGACAGTCAACTGTTTTCTACCATAATTATTATATCCGTTCGTGACGTTTTATAATGTTAAATGTTAATACTGCTAACTACGTTGTATCTTTTGGGGGGTTCTCTTTTTTTTATTTATTATTATTATTATTCGCACTGGTAACTCAAGTATTAGTTGATAATTATATGGGCTTAAAATTAGGATAAGAAAGCATTTAGATAATTAAAAGTGTCCGTCCATGTCATTGAAGTGTTGATTAGTTTGTTACAATAAAACTGTTTGCAAACACTGATGATGTTTTCTTGGTACATTGAACAAACAACGTTAACAATCTTTCTGAGGACCATTTAGATGAATTAGAATGTGATACCTCAGTAAATTATTGCTTCAAACATTCTGGAGCGTTTATTGAAAATTTACTGTGACAGTCCGTGACGATTACTATTTATATAATCACCACCAAATCTACAAACTGAAATCTTTTCTTTTTTTATCTGTCTGAAATATCACAATTTGCCCAAAGCTTACCAAAATGCATAATGATCTTTTGGATTGAACGATTGAATCATTTTCTATTCACAAATTAATTACTGAATGTAGGTCAGCGACGTTACAAAGGTTTTGAATATGACCTTATTACTAACTTTAACATTGGATATTTACATAATGGTTCTGACATGTCATAACAGTTTAACATGCTTATGTCTACATTGTTTTCAACACACCCGTCTTGAGAACGCACACACTCTGACCCAAACATTGCGTCTACATAATTCTTAAATCAATCCGATTTCTACGTCCTCACGTTTGCCAACAACAAAGTTGTCTAGGTGCGAATTAGCAAACTGTATTTAAGCCAGCAACCAAGCATTACTTAACGGATTATTGGTGGATAATGATTTACTAACAATATGTGTATGACAGCATGCTCAAATTAACAAAACGGCCCACCATTACTATGATCCAGATTAAATGGTCGATGGCGATAAAGATTTTTTACTTTTACTTAGATATATAGGGTCTAGATGTATTGATCAGAGGAGAAATGTTTAGTTGGTATTTGTTCATAGGATATCAGAAGATTTAGTAGAAGTGTTCTGGTAACGTGCGTCATTAGGAAACATCAAACGGAAAGGTGAGCTATATTTTTAAAAATATAGTTATATTGATGAAAGCAGTTTATGAACGTAATGAATATTTATTGCAGCAATTCACAAACACAACTAATGAAGAGAATATTCATTTTTAATCAACTAAAAATTAATGTGTAAATGCAACTTCATAAATTGGTCATGATATATTTAAATTTGTGAAATGGTTTTAAAATTAAACATTTTTATTATTTTACACATACACACACATACATCCACGCGCACACACACGCTAATGTTCGTTTTATTAATTCAATTAACGAAATAAAAGAAATGTTCCAGGTGAAAAAATTATTTAAGACATAATATATTATTTTCCATAATAGTTAATAAACTTCAATTTCCCAAAGCACAAGCCTTCTTGTTGCTTAGTTCATTTTAATATGATATTGTCAACCAATACTGCAAGAGATACCATATTACCCTTTATTTTGACTGGACATTAGTTTTTAACAATATATTTGATAACATGTATACGTTTCTTTCCAGCAAAATGACGTCGGATTTAGTTTCAGGAAAAATGGATTCCAACAGACTTACTCCAGTTGCGCTACGAGGTCCAAAAGGTTTCTTTAAAAGCACAAGCACTGCTAACAAACGGATAGCAAAGGAAAAACGAAAACATAAATACGATGATGAGGTTAGGAAAAAAATAGAAACAGCTCGAGCACGTCTCGATGATTCTAAATCAGAAACTGCACGTGGACGTCTTGATCATTCCACACCAAGGTCAGTTCTGGAGACCATTTCAGTGAACTCAGAAAGAACACTCTCTGTAGCTAACACTTCTAAAGATTTTCCTATTATATATTTTGTTGTAGCTTCAAATAAAAAGCCTTTTCTAGCAAACGATTTTTCGAACTATAGTCAAAGACTCCATCAAATGTCTCATAGTCAGCGCGCAAGGAAAGCGTTCTATTCAAAAAGGATAATACAAAAGCGAAGGATGTCAATGGAAAAGAAGCGAATTAGAGATCTTGGAGCTGATATGGGACTTAGATTGGAGCCGATAAAATCGAAAGTTGAAGTAAAAAAGGACGTAGAACCATTTAAACCAAGACACCATACAACTCCTGTTTCTGTTTCTGGAAAATCAGACGACAAAGAAGATACATCCGTCGTAAACTACAGTGATGACTTTGAACACAAGCAAACATCTCAGATTTCAGTTGATGACTGTCAACAAGAACATACTGAATCCAATGTAGCCGTGGAAGAAAATATCAAAGCAAACGTTTCCAAGTACGAATATACGGAACCAAATATGGGTAATAACATACCAGATGACATTTCACAACAAACCCTGGAGCTGCCAGTTATATCTAATTTGGAGCATGTGAAACGAGTAGCAGATGAGAATGTGTATGCGTTAACACCCTCACCAGAAGGCTCTGTTTCCACTTTGAAAAAAGTCCATTTTGCTGAAGGCCTGCCAAATATTACTGGAAGTAAAATAAATCTTAAACGATCAGAAACTGAGAGTGAAATTAGTCGTGATATCCAACGATTAAAAGCATCATCCAGTTCCTTTACATCTGTTAACCCACCATTTCACCTAACGTCTGAAAATTCCGGTGTAGCTCGATCCATGTCAGAAATAACACTAAGACCCAAAGTCGCTAGATCATTCAAACCAATGTCTTTGCCTAAAATAGATGTTATGTCTCCAATATATGATGAGCTGTTGTTGAAGACCCTTGAAACATATTGCATGGGGTCGGATCGAGGCAAGCCGCAGTGTGACGCTAACTCTCTTTTACACAAGATGTCTGCCATCTTTCATCCAGAACAACCTCTTCCAGAATGGCGTCATTCCCATCGAAACATCAACCGAAGCAGACTATCAGCCAACCGCCGGTTAGCGGACTCATCTTCAGATTTTATAGCCAAAAGTGAAAGCAGCAAATATGAAAGTGAATTATCCATGAACGATATGGCTGTAGAAAAGAAAGAAGATATCTTTCTTAGCAGCATATATATAGATCGCAAAACCACTTCAGTTTCACAGACAAATGAGAAACAGTCTGTGATACACACACCCGTCAGTTCGGCATTTTTTCAAATGATTCCTCCTGGATTAACTAAGGAAAAAAGCCTAAGCTTTCAAACACTGACAAAGGATATTTGAATGTTTCGATCATTTCAGAATAAACTATGAGTGTCGTTGAACTGGACTTGTAGTTCAACAGCCAGGGTCCGTAGCTAAATATGTTCTTGTGGGTAGGGATGCAAGACGTTGCGTACAATACATAAAGTGTCTTCTTTTGAAAAAGAATTAACTGAAACAAATTCATGACTTCTGAACCAAACTACGTTGGCTGTTGTTAACGTTTAACTTTATTTGGTAAAGATGCCTTAATATGGAATCAGCAGAATGTAATAAACCCATTTCTCTCTGGGATCGTATTTGCTGAGTATGACTGTATTGATAAACACTGATCTTAGCGAATTAGAAAATAGTTTCCTGATTGCAATTTCACAAATACAGCATATAATAAAAGTGTTTGAAATTGTCAGTATCACAGCGATGTTGGAATTTGTTTATTATATCATAAAGAAACTTTTTTAAACAATTGTTAATTTAAAATAAATATGTGTGGCCTCTTAGACACTGATATAGTTTTACTATATTTACAAGGAATAAACCTTCAGTAACAATACAAGTTATATCTTGTTCTTTGGGTGACTCTCGTCATGATCAGACACTTATTGGTGAAGTCAACTGTTTTCACCATTCCCTTGGTTTAGATGAGGCAAGTGCGTTACATGTATGAACATTGTATGATTTTTATACAACTGGTCATAATCAAGATATCATAACTTTTGTGAAAACAGTGTACATTTCAATAAAAATTAAAACATTAATATTTTCTATCGTGTTCTTTATAAAAACGTCATATTTGGTTAAAATATTTGTTAGTAGTGAACTGAACTATAATACTGCACAATAGCTCATGTTATAAACATAACATCCAAAAATTGCCTTTGACCCATATAACTTTATTCATTTATTATTTGTTTATTTACCCCCACCAGCATAAAGAAATAAACACCAGCTACTGGAGTGGGGGTCAAACACTATTAAAATTTTATGAGAATGCTTTAAAACGTAAACACGTGCTTTGTAAGTACTTACCTCCATTGAAATCAAGTTATTGAAAAATGACAAAAATCATTGCTTAGGTTTATTATTTATAACTTTTATTACCTGGTTTTAATCAATAGTTGGTGTATCAGCCCTTTCCTTAGATAGCAACCACATTCCTCATGGAGCGACTGTTACGGTCTTTTAATGTATTTTTCACAACCAAAAATTATAACATCCAATATGATTTTGTTATTTTTTAATAAATTAAAATAAAATGTGGTGGTGCTTATCTTTTGCTGAGGTGTATAGATATACTCAGTCAGAGCAGTTTTAAGTAAAAAGTGGAGGCATTGCCCCTCAGCCCCACTGGCTCCGCCATGCCTTAATTGAAATCAAGTGCATTAATCTAATCATGTTCTTAAGTAAATATGAAAATAAAATATATCAGGAATGGTGACCATTTTTCAATCCAATGTGACTATTTTCAGGTGGTATGAAAAATTGTTAAGACTGATTTTAGTGTTACTTGATGTAAAATTATCTAAAAGATTAAGCACGCATTTATTGTATCTTGGTGTGCAGAAGACAAAGTTTAACTTCAGTTTACCCGTGTATTGGATTTAGGCATAAGCAAAACAATTAGGGCCTAAACATGTGCTGGGGTCCTTGCCCGCCCTGCTGGGCCATGTGCCCTTCTAAGCGATAATGCATTGTGTGTGTGCATGCATGTGTGTGTGTGTGAGTGCGGTCATGCTTGGATTCACAATTACAGACCTTTTTTTTTAATTTTAACAATGGGTGTTCAATTTAAATCTGACACTGAGTACAACGAACAATGTCAGATCGTTTGTGTCCTATGAAACTGATACCACGAGGATACTAAACATGTAGTTAGCTAAAGGTTTAACCAAATACAAGCTGATGAACTTGGTATTTTGGGAGAAAGACATTTCAGAGTATAATACCTGACAAATTCTCAATCTGATGAAATAAAATATTTAACAACATCTAGCACATAAAGCCAAAATCAGATGCTGGGTGACATTCAAGTGTGAATTGACATTCAATGGTGAATAAAAAATAAAATTCAAAACATTCAGCAAATGTTTTAAATTGGAGACAGTAAAATAAAAATTTAAAAACTGTAAATGTTTCATAAAAAGTATTTTATTTATTTAACTTGAGTAAATTAATTATAAAATACACAGTTTCAAATGCAAAATGTATTGAACACAAATAAGGTATTTTCTTGCAAACACATCAAGCTTTCTGTTGTTGGGATTTCTTTAGATTTAGATACATTGGGAAGTGAATGTTCTCATCATAGAGGTCAGGGCCTTTATCCTTCATCTGCAAACACAAAACCAATGAATGAAGAAAATTATAGAGAAAACATACAAATATAAACTGGTTATGTGAGTAAATAAATGTTAAAATAAACAAATACAAAACAGTACTTACGGTAAACACTAAATATGGATGTGCTTTATCTAGAAAGGGTATCCTCCTACAACCGAAACTACTTTATGAATTATGTCACCAAGATTCTATTTTCAAACATCAAACAATGACGTCAAAATGACAGATGTGCCTACCAATTTGTTTGGAGATTTTAATTTAGAAACTTTATTTTTTTCACCTATTATGAAATATGAGCTTGGTCCAGTTTAATCTCACACATATCGTAGCTGTCGACACATTTGCCTACTTTCACAATTACAAAGGCAGTGAATACAACAGAAAAATATGACATACCGGTTTCATCTATCCTTGGTAACATTGAACACACTTTGTCGATGTAAAATCTGTCATCACATTGAATTTTCACACTTAAAATTTGATAACTGTAATTTCAACACCATAATCGGAAATCCACCTTCATAAAATGGAGCCTGTTCACAAATTTATAATTAAATATCCATACACCAACCGCATCACCACATGCACATTTTACAATACAAAAGAGATCATTTTATGTGTTTATATTATCGTTTACATTCACTTAAATAACAATTAACGTCATTTGTTTATGTTAAATTATGAATGCATGGCTGATATTGACATTTAATGCAATACTTGTGAAGAATCGGTATTTTTGTATGTAAGAAACCGATCTTATCATTCGGCTTTAGACGGAAAAAGCCGAACATCAAGGATGGGAATTCCCTAAAGCTGTGTATGAATTTCGTGTTAATGAAATAGTAAATAGCTGGACAAAAGAGATCGATTTTTATTTGAAAAAACTTTATATTACTGACAAAGTTATACATTAGGAATTATAAGAATTGAACTTGATAATGTTTGAGGTTCATGGAAGTATGAACCGCAAAACAGTTTTACACACTTTCATATGATAGTTCATACAGTGTGTAAAGCAGTTTTACGGTTCATACTTTCATGAACCTCAAACATTATCAATTTCAATTATTAAATGAACGTTGTTTTTTTTATAACAAATATGTATTTCCAAAATGGTATTATTTATATATATTCACTAATTTTTTGTGTGAAATTATTATAACAGTTTTGAAGAAAATGTTTATCTATGTAAGAAAAGAACATGTGCTCGAAGTTTATAAACAGTGATTACGCCATTATTATTACGTCATAATTCTGACGTCATACAATTACGTTATTGTTAACGCTTTTTGTAATAGCAAAGGCCAACCTTAAAAATATTTTGTTTCCCCTCACCCGACGCTAGGTAGGTGGGTAATTTTATCAAATTTTATTTTGAAAAAGACACGCTACATAATTTCATGAAATGATTCTTTTGTTTGACATCTGACTAGTGTTTTTGTCACTATAGTCTGTTTGCGCTACTTGGAACATGCTTTTTGACGAATAAAAAACAAAATATATAACTTACCTCATTAATGT
>JAULBS010154819.1:0-11948 GCA_032355785.1 Symmetromphalus regularis | reverse complement strand
ACCACTGGTTGGAACGGAAAATAGCCCAAACTGCAAATGGGTCCACTGAGAAGGATAGATCCGACGACCGACCGGTTCACAGACAGACACTCTACCGTTTGAGCTACATCCCGTGAATCTCATAATTATGTTCAGCAACTGCGACTAATTGCGCTCGTCGGGACGTGGGAACCAGTAGCACAATACCTGTGGTTTCATGCTTTATGTAGAATTGAACCAATTGACCTTTTAGTTATAACGATATAAAACTATCACAATAACTAGCTTTCTCTGTACGGGTTAACATCCGAGTGAATGGGTTCAAGTTGTCCTCACAATGAAACGGAATGGAGGTTAACATTTCATTCCATTATGTTTTGCGACATCCTTAAAGCTGCAAGGGTTTTTGAAAGACTTTGTGGAAAACTAAATTGAAAGGTTTGAACTCACACGTGGTCATCCTTTTCAGTTGTGGATCAGTATAACGGATCTTATATAATACAGCGTCGAAAGTAGCGGAACCTGTTCCCCCTGAATTGTTCTCACCAAAATAATTTAAATTAAAAAAAAAAAAATATCCAAAGTATATACAATTTATTTATTTTCTTTGTGGAAAAATAAATTGAAAGGTTTGAACTCACACATGGTCATCTTTTTTAGCTGTGGAATAGTGTAACAGGACTTATATAATACAGCGTCGAATCAAGCGGAAGCAAATCAGTTGCCTTTAAATTATTTAAAACAAAATAATTTACATTAAAGAATAATAATATCCATAGTATATACAATTTGTATTCATTTTTTTTAGGAATAGCCTTATACTAGAAAGGAAACCTATCCAACTGAATATATTTAAACCTGTAAGGAAGTGTGACCAATAACTACTGTGTTCACGCTACACATAGAGCATAATCATTTTATTTGTTGCTTTTATAAGTTGTCTTGATCATGTCGCCTGAATAACTGAAATAAATGGACTATCTACATAATTACATTTAGTCTTACTCTGTTAAAAACATGCATCATTTAACGCTTATGTACGAGTCATGCATCAGATTTCTCAAAGCTCTAAGGCCAAATAAAAATAATACTCTTGTTTCGGATGACCCGACCGACCGTATTTTCCATAGCCCATAAAATGCGACTACAGATAATTTTATAAAGGTAAGAAAAAAACATTGTACGCTACTGACTCCGTCAAAATCGCCTTTGTCATGGATCTCGTCCCAGAAAAAATTCAAAAATTAACTTTAAGAAAAAAAGTTTTTTAAAATGCCAGCTCTACCTACCTACCCTAATTTTCATCATCCATGTGACCCGAAACAAGGGTATTGTTTTGTTTGGCCTAACATAATTCATAAGGTTAACCAGCATTCAAAATAATATCTCCCCGCCTGGTGTTCATAACCTAAGAAATATTTAACCACAAGCTGAACCTTGCCTGGAGAACTGTATGCACAATATTCACTGTTGCGTATAATTGTATTTTATATCTGTCCTCCGCGTAATTCACAACCCAGTGTTAGACTGTCAAGGTGGTGCTAGGGTTACTTTAGTCAGCAGGTATAAGCTGTCACCAGCAACAATTACCTGTGCAAGTTTATTTCCTATTTACGGCATGCTGTACATTAGTTTGTGCAATAAAGATAAATAGATTCTACCACAGACCACAACATTAGTACACAAGTAAAGGAAAACAATTTAAGCAGGAAGTCATTTCTTTCATTTTCTCCTTCAACTTAAGTAAAATAAGTAAAACTTATTCATATCAGTCCAGAATGATTTTACATAATGTATGGTTGTCTGGAAATGAGCCATGCCTTCTGTAGCATATTGTTAAGTTTTTATCGGACCCATTATTAAAACAAAGTGCGGTGACCGGCTATGTTGATTTCGTACCCTGCTAAGGAAAATGAATGAGTTTTCAGTGACACCCTAGCACATCGTCAATCATCAGACAGGGCATGACCTTGACCTAACACATTTATTTTTGAGGCCACATTTTAAATTTCTAATAGTAGGTATTGTTACTAGGAAACAATGCTTCCTTCAAATATTTATTAGACTGTGATTTTTAAATGTCATGGGGGTATATTGCATAAGCAAATTTGAATATTTGTTTGAAATTTTAATTATTCTGATAGTTCAACTACATTTAGTTGTGAGATGAGTGAATACTAGAATTTTTGAATGGAAGGGAGGTGGGGAAAGATATTGTGAAGATTTTTAATATTGGGGTAAGTATCCAAATAAGTTAGGACCAATTATAATGAAAAGAACATTTGAATATCAAAGTTTAGGTGCGGAACCTCATGACCCTCTCAATGAATCTGCGTGTGTGCAATATTGGACAATAAACATTTTACCAACATCTAACGTGTCAGTGGAATCAACCAGAATACCACTAGCACCTTAACAAGTACTCTAGAACCCCTATCCTAACTCTTATTCACGAGCTTGACACTATTTCCCCAAGTCATTACCGATTCACAGCGTACAGCCATCAAACGGAGACCTACTGGGCTGTAGTTTCGTTTGTACGGATATGCGTGAACACTGTCAACACTGTTTCCTGACAAGATGCTTCCTATTCGGAAGCGTATCATATAACAGGATGGTACAAACTCCATATCATGTTCATCGCTCACGGCTACTGCATACAAACTGCCTATGTTACAATACAGACTAACACTTCATGGGAAAATATAAGCTAGTGTCACATATCTAACCTTGATAAAACTTATTATATTTCTATTCTCGTCTATAGTCAAATCAGCTTTTCGTCAGGGCCCGCCGGAATGCATTTGAAAGTGGGGAGGGCCAAATCTTGACAATAAGCCGCTAATGTGTTAACTATTGGACTGGAGACCCCCTCATATTCTGAAAACTCTTTCGGATTTCGGCCACTTTTTTTGTCACAGAGTCTGAAAATAGTTTTTACAGCCAAACAAAAAGTGGACCCCCCCCCCCCCCGTTCCGCGGCACATGTTTGTTTAGGACAGTCTAGCATATGGTGTGGTACGTAGCAATTTCACTGCTACCAAACGTACTCTTAACTTACTTTTGAACCCCCTTTAACGGAACTGCCCTTGAATATAGATTATTCTCGTCCTATTTGTGGGTAAATAATGGTTGTGCGTTGAACCAATCGTTTGTGTGTAAATCATCAAGGTGATAATCTTAATTTTCCTTTTCACAATTATGGCAGGTCACTCTAACATTCATCAGTACAGGACTGTTTTATAGAGTAACTACAACAGGGTTTATAGAACTGTATCGTTCTTGTATGCTGAACACTAAAAAACTCTTTTACAAATTATCGTATTTTAAGGCATCTATCAAAAGTAAAGTTTGTTCTATTTAATGACGCCTCTAGAGCACATTGATTTTTATCTTTTCATCGGCTATTGGACGTCAATCATATGGTAATTCTGATATATTATTTAGATGAAACCCGCTGCCACCACATAGGCTACTCTTTCCGATATGCAGCAAAGGGTCTTTTATATGCACCGTCCCACAGATATGAGAGCACATACTATGGCCTTCGATGAACAAGTTGTGGACCACTGGTTGGAACGGAAAATAACCCAAACTGCAAATGGGTCAACTAAGAAGGATAGATCCGACGTAAAGTATTGATCATTCTGGAGACTGATGAAATAACACGTCTTGTTCACATGCTGTCACCATCTTCATTACAAGCACTTTGTTTCTCTATGGACAAAATAACGTTATTCTTTATTTGAATAATTGAAATGTTGAAAATCTGTTAGGGTATTTACTTTTAAAATAATGTTGAAACTAATAATCTAGACAGAGGTCAGGTGCGCTTTCAAAAATCTTTTGGTAAGCAATCTTCTTGGAAGCAGACACAAATCTGTTTCTGCTACACATAATGTTAACCGTGGTCTCTACCTCTGACACCAAAACAGCGAGATCCGTGACCAGTGTGTGCTCTAAATATTTAGTAATTTTTAACAGGTAATCTTAACAACTGTCATCCTGACCACTCTTCCTTAACCAGTGGGTTAGATTAACAACTCTGGTCACTTTAACCAGGTCAATTCGACCACTGTTAGTGTGTCACGGTAACTGTAAATTATTGTTTAATTCCTCACTACGCAGTAACTGTAATTTCGTCTTAACAACTAACCATTCATGTCACATTAAACTGGGACACGTAATCTGTTTGATGCATTCCTTTCAAACAACTGTCAATGTGACACCGTTAAGAATTGCCTAAGTGAAAGACATAAAAAGTCCACACAATGTACCGGCGTAATAAAAAAAAACGATAGATTAACGATAAGTCGCATATGTAATGTAAAATCCTAATTGTACCTTTAGCTGTTGGGTGTATGCATTTATTTAAACTAGGAAATCTCATTGAAGTTCATAGAAATCAATAATTCATGTCATGTGGAGATTTTAAGAAAAAAGTATTATGACGAATGACAGCAATAATATGGGTATAGATTTGAAGACGTCTGTGGGGTAAAAAAGCTAAAGAGTAAAAATACATATGGCGGGGAGCAGTGAAGTGGGTATTGAATACCTTTTCGGGAGAGGTGGTGTTCAGGACGTCTCCCACCTCTCCCTATAACCGCTCCTATAAAGTTCATGTATCGTTACCTTGAGGAAAATCACGTGAGAAAGACGATACTGAGACAGAAGGAAATCTATTGTAATTTACTGTGGGCGAGTACTGGGTCCCATGACACATATTCACGTCATGTACATTCGTCTTTCCTTGTGTAAATCTCAAGCATTCATCTGGACCACGTACAACACAAACTAGATGCCGGGTTATCTGGGGACGTTATATACAAACACGAACTGGCAGTTAATTTTGTTTAATTTGAAAATGTTATACATGTACATCTTGGCTTAATGAAAAAGGTCATAAAATTATTCGTAATTGGTTTATACATTTGATCTAGTAAAAAGGAAATGACGCAGGAATTTCTTTATCGGGGCGTATGGTGAATGAGACCCATACTATAATTATAGTATACAGCAGGCTGTGTTTATGAATGCAATAGTTTTAAGAGCAATAGCCATGGAAAACTGTTGTTTAACGACACCACTAGAGCACATTGATTTATTAACCATCGGATGTAAAACATTTAGTTATTTTTTTTTGGTTATTATTAGTCAAGTGTGAGCCAGCCCCCAGAGGGGTTTGAACCACTGGCATCAGATTGAGAGTCCGACGTTCTACCACTGGACCCCAGAGGCTCACATAAATAACAATGAAAACACAGAACTGTAGCCTATTCTTCAATTGTGTGGGAAAGTGCATATAAAAGATTCTAAAAAATGAAGAGGGTTATTCCTGAAGACTGCATGTCCATGGTGTCAGAATTACCAAATGTTTGACATCCAATAATTAATAAAACAATGTGCTCTAGTGAAGTCGTTAAATAAATAAAATAAAACATTTTTTTAAATTATAAAATAAACAATGGTCTCTACACATAAAGATAATGTTCATCCCACGGAGGTTGTGCTTGCACTTATGACATAAGTTCCTTAATACTAAATCATCTAATCTGTGATTGATTTGGACATAACAAGAACATACCATTAGCTTAAGAATAGCCAAGCATAAAACATTCTCATAAAGAAGTCAAACTGAAAGAAACGCTTTGAAGTGGTGCAGTGAGTGAATTGCTTTTATATGTTACCAGTATCGACATTTCTTAATCCTTTCATAGAATCAGCCAACAGATACTAACTCTTGCTTCGTGCTCAGTGCTGATCCACAGAACTACTTATTTTCAACATACCAAAACGCCTAATAATAACCTGTTTGGCCATTACACACATATCCGTTTCATACCTTGGGGTGTTGTGTGTAAATAGTATTTATTGATTGGAATATGCTAGCATATACTGTGGTGGTACTCTGTAACATTGTGTGCTATCGATTAGAAGGGTTATATATGGTTAGTCTGGTCAGACAGTGACTACTGTGTGATGAGACCCAGGATTTGTCATGGGATGAGGTCAGTGTCAGACATGAGTCTGATGCTGACTCAGTATTTGAAATTCATTAAGATAATCGTCTACAATTTGGTGTGTAATTGTCCTTCATTACGAAATTTACCATACTCTACTTCCAGGGTTGGATTAAATCCCTAAGCACAGTCCAATCTTGGTGCTCCGGTCCTTCCTTTTGCAAGATTCGTAATTCAGTTTACATGCAGGCTAGTCTGATCAGATTTCACAATTTATATTCACAATAGCATGTTTTTTATTTCTTTTATTTGACACTATAGCAAAAACATGTTTATTTGCTTGTAACGTGTTTCAATGTCTGTAGTGCTCCCTTTTTTACTCTTGGTGCCCTAAGCAATTTAACCAAGTTGAATTGTATTAATTCAGATGTAGAGCATCCATCTTAAGAGCTGTGTGTCATCGGATCGATCCTCTTGAGCGGAACCGTATTGGAAATGTATCGTTCCATCCAGTGTTTCACTACTAGTGTAACAAAGGCCATGGTATCTGTTGTGGTCGGTGAGAACGCGCATTTAAAAGATCCCTTGCTGTTAATGAGAAAGTGTAGCCTATGTGGGTGTATCGGATTGCATGATTTTGAAATAATATGCGACTGAAACCTAATAACCAATGTGCTGGGGCGTCGTTTAACAAACATTCCTTTCCTTTCGTTATCTGCAAAGTAAACACCACCTAGTGACCTAAAAGACATTCATCTCAACTCATAGCCTCTGCGTACCAGGAGTATATACTTTTATCTTTTTGTTATAACCCATTAACAGCTCTTGTTCAGTGTCCGGCTGTTAGCCTGTCAAACGAATTTATCATTCAGAGATCATAAAATATTTTAACACCACGCCCATAATAATTTTATGTCTTATTGGATGTGTCGGCGGTGAAGCTAAAATGTTGGGTGCAGTGCAGGAAAAGATGACACAATGATACAAGATATGGTAATTTAAAGAGCCATTTTCCTAATACTGAATAACACTCACTCATTAATATGGATGAGAGATGAAATAATATTTTTTTTATAATTATTGTGCTAGGTCATCAGTTTTGATACGTAATATAAATGGGAGGATCGATACAAACAATTCGATGAATCTCTAGTCTATTTCTAAAAGGACAAAAAGTTTAATATTAAATGGAAATTCACCAGGTCCAAAGAGGTTTCATATATAACTTTAACTGAATGTAATATGCATTTATTATATCTGTGTGTACAACACGGCCACTAACAAGGTTATTAAATTGAATGTGCTTGCTACAAATTGTAAATACGCTGAATATGATGATGCAGACGTGTCAATATTGGGAAGAACACCCGCGAAGAAATTCAAAGATACCGTGGAACTTATTTTGTAATGCTGGATTCATCAAGACAACGTAATATTCCTAAATCACTGGCATTAGCACGTACTTGTACAAATATCATAACACCCAGCAGTTTATAATATTATATTTATATATATGTATGATTGTTGTTAATGCATGGCATTGTGGTTTATTAGAATGCGCAGTTTCTAATGGGGTTACCTCACCTTTAGTATAATCAGTCTAGGGTCTATCCGTCGACCTTGACCTTGGGTGGCCTTTAAATGATGTTCACCTGAGACATGAAAGCCTACTTAGCAGAACCACATCAACGAATCAACAGAAATACTGCTTAGGGTCAAAGATGATTAATTTAACCAAAACAATAATACTAGTAGTTTAACGACTCTATTGGTTAAACCTCATATGTATCTTTTCTTAAACACAATGAAACATACTACGGCCTGTGTTGCACAAGTCTTGGACCGCTGACTGGAACGGGAAATATCCCTGTGTGTCCACAACTCCCTATATAGTTAATGAACTGAAATAAATGTTCTCTAGCTACAGTAGCTGTCCGTGTAATAGCAGTGATTTAAGAAATTAACTATATAACCTTTCTGATGTACACAAATCTATAATTTATATGTAAAAAACCCACGATGTTGGACGTTTCGGCCAGACTTTTTTCAGGGGAGGACTTTTCGGCCAGTCTTTTTTCAGGGGAGGACGTTTCGGCCATGTCAGTCATAAAAACCTTAGAGTTGATATACTCTACCTGGGGAGCTTACAGATTACTTAGTTGCCACCATCCAAATGAATACAAGGTATCATATCAAAGGTTATCATGGTTATTAACAATTACAATTAGCAATGGCACTAAAGATAATCAGAGTAGATCAAAGTGAACAAGCTCCTTGTATCAAAAGATATTAATAACTGCAATTGTTAATAACTGCAATTGTAATTCTGCCAGGTGAGCTATTCGTGATCCTTATACATGACATAATATCAAAGGATATACTTCTATTCTTGATTTATTTCATGACTGATGACAAAGTAGATCAAGTTGACCTGCTCATACATAAGATTGCTCCTTAATACATATGGCAGAATATCAAAGAATATATCGCCACTCTCATAACCTAAATCGATTTTTGGCCATTTTGACATTTTCATCCTAATTCATTTCTTAAAATAGTTGCTATACAAATGCCTAAGTAATTATACATTTCCTAACGCACTGGTGTTTGTATGAGAAATGGTTAGTAGTCATTGATGGATAATTGCAGTAATTTGTTTTGAGGTGGGTTTTTTTTTTCATTTTTCTTCAAAACTACAAAAAATGAAATATCTCTGGAATGAGTTGTTTACTGTGTTAAACCATACGTTTCAAACATTCGTACAGCTTGTGAAGTGCGTGTGAAGCTTGTGAAGTGCGTGTGAAGTGTTCCTAAAAGTCAAACTGATGATAACGATGGGAATATCTCAGATGGTAAACAAAGTGGTTTTATTCAATGTGTGTAGCAGGAGGCCTATACTCCGCGTCACGAGAAGTGGCACATCAAAAGACCGGTGTGTTCTATTGAAAAATAAATGTCAGAAGGACAGATAACCGCTTTTAAATCATGCACAGAATATTTTAAAAGTATTTCACCTCATAACTTTTCCTATATAATATTATTACGCAGGGTCGGGATCTGGGAGATAGAAAGGGGGTTCCTGAATATCCTGGGATCCAGGGGACAATGATTGGATGTAAAATTCTAACATTTGTAAGATAAAGGGGACAGTTTGGTTGTTCGGATCCCTGAAACTCTCATGTAACAAAAATAGCAAAAGAAAAGCGAAAAATGGCTAAAACTGCACAAAAATAGTTAATTCCTCATAAAAAATTCAATATTCAAATTATTTCTTCAAAATTTATATTTTAAAAATTGACTTTGTTTAATTTCAAAAAAAGGTTTTCATGTTTGTCCTACTATTCCACTGTTAAAAACGATGGTGCCGTCTGAGATGACGCGCAGTATAGGTCGTTGTGGCCAGACAGGCATTCACGTCTACAGCTGCACTGGGTGATAAGAAACTTAATTACTCATTCGGGGAGTTATCACACGGCAGATCTCCAAGTTAAAGATTAATGTGAGTGCACGACATTTTACGTGTCTAACTTTCATGATGCCCATTAATTTGAAAAGCGTTTTGAATAAATTTATTACATTTGTTTAACAGTGTAATGCATTCAACTGTGACACAGGAGTGGACTGTAAAAATAGCATTGGTATACATACTACGCAAATTCTGGTATGCCTAATAAGAGTACACATTAAATTAAAATGTTTTATTTAACGCCTCTAGAACACATTGATTTTTATCTTATTATCGACTATTGAACGTCAATCATATGGTCATGCTCACATTTTTTGGAGGAAACCCGCTGTCGCCACATTGGCTACTCTTTCCCATAAGCAGCAAGGGATCTTTATAATACGCACTGTACAGGACAGCACATACCACGGCATTTGATGAACCTCCACTGGTTGGAACGGAAAATAGCTCAAACTGAAAATGAGTCCACAGAAGGATCGATCCGACGACCTAATTGAGAACAATGCTACTTACCTTTGAGAAATCATTCAGAATGATGATTATACAGAATGAATATGTATAATAAAAGTGAGCCTTGGTAATGCTATAAATAGTTTTTGCATAGCGTGTTGAATTAAGGTTCCAGCATGCTATAAAAACTAGCGAACGTGGGCGGATTCAGGGGTGAGGCTATGGTTAGTGCTATCCTTTCTGTGAAATACTCCATATAAAAGATCCTTTGAGCTGCTTATTGGTAAAAGTATTCACATTAGAGTGGCGGCACTAACACTAACCTCTGTCCTGACAAGACAAGCATAGAGGTGGAGGTGTGTGCCCATGACAGAGTTTTGAAATTAATAAACCTTAATTGGATATAAGCACGAACATAACCAGCCGTTGTTTCAAATCGCTTCAGCTTACTAACACCAAGTGGACTTTTCTCAAATGATAGTTTATATAGCATAATTTGATAGTTTTGTCGTATTTCAGATGGCCACTCTAATCAAGTGTTATACCATACTTAAATACACATTAAAGCCAATGTATATTCTTAAACTGCTGCAGTGATCCAGTAACGAATCAGTATGACTCAATGTGTTGAAACTCCACACCCAGCACTGACATAACACTTCGGCTAAGTATACTAAGTATAGGTGTGGTATCAGAATTGTCAAAAAGGAATTTTAAGTGGTTGTGTTGTTCTGAACATTCATAACATTTCTTTAATAAAAGGTGGTAACTTCAGGATTACTCAAAACACCAAGGACCGATTTGCTAATTTTGACACGTAGTCTTTGTCAGCCAGCTTCTAACGGGTTTTGAACCACTGGCTTAAGCTTGAGAGTTCATGTCCTACAATTGGACCACTGAGGCTCACAATTTAATATTGAGATATTTAGCTTCAATTCAGAAGACACTGTATATTGTTTGGTAGTTAGATCTATGTCCTCTATTTGGGTCTAGTATACCAGGGTTGTATAAAAACTGCAGTCAATGGCTCTTTCAAAGGCGACAGACTATTGTGACCATGGTGGATTGTTTTCTGCGTAGGGGACCAGAAGAATGGGTTTTTAACTGTAGCTTTCTTGGCTTTTATGCCAGTATCCCTCAAATATATATGTTATGATAGTTCTTGCTTCATGGAAAGAGTTGCCACAATTGTTTATTTACTGTTAGTTTCACACAGTCGGGGGGGGGGGGTAAATAGCTATTTTTGTATAGACGTTTCCCTTTTTGACTCAATATCTGACCGTGATCGATTGTACGTTGACAGCTTGCTTGAACAGTTTAAATTCCATGTACATGTAAGGATGTTAACAAATATTCTGAACTGACCTTGCAGTTACGGATGCAGGATTTCTGAAAGGGGGGGTCCAAATGTAATGGGTATTAATGGTTAATTTTCATGTCCTTCCACTCGTAAAAGATAAAAAGAACAAAAATACGATTAAAGTCGTGTTCGGACCCCTGGGACTCCCCCTGCATCCGCTACTGCCTTGAAAGTAGAAGAGAACAGCTCTTTTAAATGCAAAATACACCTCCAGTTAAATTTGCCAGAAAAGCAAAATCACGAAACCCATGAAATGTCACCTTTATTACGTTTAGGGCGGAAGTCACATCAATGTCATAGCAGCCATAGGATTTTAACAAGTGAAAGTTCAGACGCTTTCTCACTGGATAATCCTAAATACGGTTGACTAGATTTATATGCGTCGATGTATAGAGGTAACATTAATGACGAGCTCTTTACACTCACATGGTCGTTATAAACTCATAGCAGGTTCGAATATATATCTTTTTTTCATTTCAGTTGTCATCTCATGTAAAGACTAATGTTGTAAAAAAAAAGTTAATATTTAATTATTAATATCTGATATTTAACCAAATTTGATAACCTAAGCTATCCGACTCTAGGTTGGTAGGTACTGAGATCAAATCTCAGTCGTGGCATGTGATTTTTAATCTCAGTATCGGCTCCAACGCAGTGAGTGCTCCGCAAGGCTCAGTGGGTAGGTGTATACCACTTACACCGACCAGTGATCCACAACTGGTTTAACAAA
>JAULBS010154808.1:0-11948 GCA_032355785.1 Symmetromphalus regularis | reverse complement strand
AATAATAATAATAATAATAATAATAATAATAACAACAATAATAATAATAATAATAATAATAATAATAATAATAATAACAATAATAATAATAATAATAATAACTATTCACAGGATATTTTAGATGATGAACAATATATTAAATATGTTGTTGTTTCAAATATGTATTAAATTAACAAAATCCCTTTGACCCTAAACAATTGTACAAAATAATAATAATGTGTTTAATGTTAAAACTAAAAGACACGTGGAAAAATTAAACAATAATGGGGGAAAAACTAAAATATCTAAATTATTGAAAACATCAACCTAAATAAATTATATATGGAAATGTTCTCATACATATTTTTATTTATCACGAAATAATATAACAGCACTTCAGTTATATGATCACCGAATTACATGTACTTATGAATAAAGTCACACTATCCTATTTTGTTCCAACATTATTGTAAAAAAATTAAACAGTTAACAAACATTAATTTTCTTTTTCCGCATTAATAGCCGCATTGCTAGGGTCAACGACATACTACGAATGACGACAAATGTATGTTTTCGTAAGTAGTTATTCATAGATATAATTTTCTGGCAAAGTCCCAGGTTGTGCCCACGAGAGACATTCTTTAACAATTTTGTGACGGCCACGTGTCAAAGATTACTAATGCCAACAGTTGTGACGTCATAATCATAACATTCCCAATAACGCAGTAAAGTTCTATTCTCTTGTTTTTCGTACTAATCCGATTATTATTCAGCTATACGGATAATACGATAATCAGGTTACTAGCAATAAATATACCACTTAAGGACGAAATGATTATGAAAAGTAGTGTTCTACTTTGAGACTATCTTCAATAGGAAGGGAGAGGTTTACAAGTCTAGGTTTTTAAAAAAGGTGTTGTCATCATTTCCTTACCACCACTTCATAAATACGCCACTGGCTTTCAAATTTATTTCATGAAGTTTCATGAAGTTTCAATAATATTAATACTGGAAGTAAAAGTCTTGCATAGACCATGGCCTTATACGACATTTAGTATTTTCGGCCCTCTTCCGGTTCTATAGTCCCGCTAAAACGCGTATGATGTGGGCAGTTTGCTATGTATTACTGGCAAGTGATTAATATCAGTACTTATAAATCCCAGACACTATATTATTAATAAAACGTGTGATTCGATATAATGTAGTTGCGAAATCAAACATTCCCCGTCATTAGTGGTTAGAATAAGATATCAAAACACTAAAATTAGGGACCGTACACAGTTTTAGGATTTGAAATGAATTACAACCATTTTTAGCTGTAGTGATAGAATACCCTTTAAATAACGATAATTAAAAAATATAATATTATCTCACTTATAACCCCCCAAAATAGAATTTGTGTATCCAAGGGAAATAACTCCGTTTGTCAAAAAATGACAATACACCTAAAACAATAGGCATGGTGCAAATGATCTAGTTAATATAAATTAATAAACATCAAACTATCAATAATTTAACTAATAAATCATCAATAACCAATTCTTGCATATTTACTATAAATTATAATAATATCAAGTGTTATTATTGGTACGGTACTGATAATATTATTATTGAAGTTGTTATTATCATGATAATAATTATATATGTACACGCTGTTCTAAGAGATATAATACTATAATAAATCTAAAATATTGCATTGATATCGAAAAATAAAAATTAATAACATAAAAAAAATGTCCATCATATTGGATTCTGAAAGAAATATTTGCTTTTTCAAACACTTTATCTCAAAATACAAAAAATACTGATCTATTTTTAACAACAGTAATGTATAAATGTATGTGTTAAAAAAATAATTAATATGTGAACTACTGCGATAACTAACAAAAACATTTTTTTTTTGTAGATAATTGGAGTTCGATTCACTGATTTCGCTTTTGATGTGCAATAAACTATTAACCCCTAACCGAAACTGGTTTTGTTGATGCCAAAACACAAGTTTGGTCCTTTATCAACCTTCTGCAAGTAGAGACCACTTCGTATGTCTCCGTCAACATTACAATAAAAGGGCCCGCAATGTGTGCCGGTTTTTAAACCACAAATCTCAGCGAACATATAGTGGCGAGTTGTGATGCTACTAATCTTCCAGTGCGGTCCCTACTAAAATTATCCTCCTAAAGCTCACAGATGACCCTCCACCCGCCACCCATGTTAAAGGCATAGCACCACGGAATTTAAGGGGCTTTGTTCTCTAAATATTGATTACGAATGAAACTTAAATGCATTTGTTATACTAGATCTCGTTTTCATATCACGCAGGACATTTTAACTGAAACACTGTATATGAAATTCAATGTCGAGTCGATCGATTTTTTAAACATTTAAACATTTCAAATGTCTAGATCGTAAATTGGGGGCGAAATAAATTGGTACGAAATATTTTTGCAGCTGCAAACATATTCAGAAGTTTTAAAATAACCGCTAACGGGGGAATATCCGTCACGTGACTCGAAATATATACGTCACACCTTCAACTGAGAAAAAGAAAAACGTTATTTTCTTTCGATTTATTTATCCATGAGCATAATTCATTATTATTTTTATAATAGTCATAATAAGCGAGATGCGTTGGTTATGTAAGTAGTTGAATGAAGTATTTCTGTGGACAAATCAAATGTTTATAATTATTTAAAATTAATTCTTTGTTTGGAAATTAATTAGGTCAAGGGTCCGTGGGAGTATGCGTTTAATGAAATTCTAGAATGGTTCCAGTAATTATGTGTTTTCATCTGATAAAATGAGTGACCCACGGTGGTCCAGTTATAGAACGTCGGACTCTCAAGCTGATGACAGTGGTTCAAAACCCGTTGGAGGTTGGCTCACACTTGACTACGTGTCAAAATAACAAATGTTTGACAGCCAATAACTCTAGTGTTCTCTAGTGGTGTCGTTATACAAACCAAAACTGATAAAATGGCTTTCACTATATTTGTGTTTTGCATTAAGACAAATATTTTAAATGACCGAGATTCAAATCTTCAGAGATTCTGTACCAAACCGCAATAACATCTCATAGACAGGCAATGTCGCAATCATGCTATCCTGACAGTTTTATGTCGCCTCGGAGAATATGACATTATATAGCACTGTTTATTTTGGATAATAATGCTTATTACTCGCTAAAATCAGCAGTTGTCTCCCTTTACTTGTAATACGCGTTTTCAATTTTGTTTTGTTTAACGACACATTAGAACACATATACTAGTATTTATGGATGTCAAACATTTGGTATATAATCATGTGATAGTGGGAGCCAGCCTCCGAATGGGTTTTGAACTAATGTCGTCAGCTTGGGAGTCCAATGTCCTACAACTAGACCCAAGAGTGAAAATCACTTCCTGAAAGGGGGAGTGGGGCAGAACGTCCCACTGTTCAAAAAGTGTTGGAACGCGGGGCACGGAACATCCCCCATGTCCAAAAAGTGGGAGAGACGGAACATCCCCCATGTCCAAAAAGTGGGAGAGACGGAACATCCCCCAAGTCCAAAAAGTGGGAGAGATGGAGCATCCTCCTGTCCAAAAAGGAGGGATGTGTCCCTACCCCATTATAGATCCCCCTGTGTTGTTAGGTATATTTGCGCTAAGACCACATGGTTAAGTGCTACAATAAAGAGAAAAACTAGTAAAAAATATTATTTACATTTCAATTTTTCGAAGCAAAAAGTGGAGGGTGGGGTAAGTATATGGGCGTCCTCTCCCCGGTCCAAAACTTTGGGGACGTGACCCACCCGTTCCCGCCCCACCCGGGATTTAAGGCTCATACGGCTTTTTGACATAAAGTCAAGTGTTACAAATAAGAATTGAAACCAGTCGATATGAAAACATTTTAAGAAATGAAAGATTTTGTTTTAACTGTAAATGAAGAACGTGTTATTTTAATTTGTCCATTATATAATGATTTGAGGGAGGTTTTAATTAATAATGCTGTATTAATTTGTCAAATTTTTGAAGATTTTGATTTATGTGATAAAATGATATTTTTGTTTTCGAACAGTTTAATAATGAAAAGTTGTGCCAAAACCTATTTGAAGATTAAAATAATTCAGATTATGTAATATAGAGGGGTGTAATTATTTTATAATTATTTATATGTATTTATTTGTCAGAAAGGTTTTATATTTTTCGTTTACTTCATGTCCTATTATGACTATATGTAGTGACTTTCAAAGTACTTGTACCAATGTATTTTTATTACTAGACTTGTCTCTGTTTATTATTTTGTTGTATTTTAAAAGGCGAGGCGTTCATAAAATATTGAAATAATATATATTCATAGTATGTAAAGAAAGCGTTTTAAAACACATCATAGCTCTGTTTCTTGTTTGAAATGTCACGAGTTTTGACAATGTATATAATATTTATAATGCTTACCTCCAATTTGTTCTTCATTTAATTGATCAGCCTGTAAAACACAAAGTAAAGTGATGATGCACTCATTTTATTATTTTCTTTTAAAATAAATAAATAAATAAAAACCAATAGTTTAAACATTTTCCCTGTGGATTTAGTTAAAACTCCAACTCGATTTAATCAATTATGACAATACTCTCTCTCTCTCTCTTTCTCTCGCTGTCTTTCTCTCTCTCTCCATATCCATCTCTCTCCCTATCTCTCTCCCTTCCTCTCTCTGTCATTCATTCACTCACCTTATCTTTCTCGCTCATATAATTTTATATATACAAAGCATATCCTTGTATTGTAATATACATGTATATCTTGCTCTTTTAATAAATAAGATACATATATAAGATACATATTACAATTCAAGGATATGCTATGTTCAGTTTTAACCATGATTCATAGGCGCCACTTTGTCTACACAATCTCTTGATTATGTACTATGGAATGATATAATTTTGTCGTTCATCCAATGGTGGGATTGGAATTTGAACCAAGAATCATTTGTGCTATAAGTTAATACTCTGCAGACTATACTGGAAACCTCTATCCACTTTTCAAGGCCAACAGAAACACGTTATACCAATAATTCTGTACTAGTTTTATATTAGACATAAAATGATTGGCAATTTCACTGCATGCATTCTTTTGATACACAAATTCAAACTGTGCATGCAATGACAAACCAAGTAATCTATATATAACTGCTGGTCAGCTCCGCTTGTACATATAGATCGTTCCACATTGGAAGGAAAAATCAAAAATTTATGTGCTGATATAAAAGAAAGCGGTATTGCCTAGCCACAAATTCTCGCACGACTATCAATAAATAATTGAGGAATGTATGGATCCGCGGCTGAGTTGGCGTGTTTACGACAAATGCATCTACAAGGCAATTCCGGCGGTCGTTGATCTTATACGCAATAACAAACACATTCCCAAATAATAAAACAAGCCATCTTCCCATTTGTTACAGAATCAAAAGAACAGGTTAAGTAATGATACAGTTATATCCATTTGGAAACATTTGGAATTCAGTGTTCTGCTGGAAAATCATTCCAGGTCAGAAGATATAAAACGAGAAGAGCAATCAGTGACATGCAGAGGTTTGGTGATGCCCGAGGCCAACTTCTTGATTGTATGCCCCCCAAGACTCAAGTATAGGGCCTAATTTTAATTTCTCACTGATAGGATGCCCCCTGAAATGAATGCCCGGTGCCCCCTCTGGACCCCTTTCTGCACACCACTGAGAACCTTTTTGCCAATTTTCATATTTCACTGTAATAAAATAATTATTATAATGAAAGGCGAGCAGAGAAACACTCGCCATTTTCATTTTCAGGTAAATTGTAGGCGAGTACCAATAATCACTCGTTAAATGAAGAGAACTGATGATTCCACGCAAATGGCACCAACGTCCATGTATATACGTATATATATTTAATGAAAGAGCTAATTGTTAGAATCCATTTAATGCCATTTGTCTTATTGAATCATTCTCCTACCATTCTCTTATGTCTGTATGTTGCATCAGCAAGGAAGATTTCGCAACAACTAAAAGCTCACATTATGAATTACGTAACCACCGTATTTAATTTCAGAAATAATGAAGGAGCGCTGTTTTTGTTGCTTTTTAAAAATAACCTTTACACATTTTTCTTAATTATTGCAAAACATAACCGTTGGTAACCGTTTCCATGAAATATTATCTCTACAGATATTTTGTGTTAATTAAATACATGTAATTACGTTCATGAACCAATAAAACATCCAAATAAATTGATACATCATTCTAAAAGAGCAACAACAAAAAACAAAAACAAAAAAACCGTACAATGAATGGAATATTAGAAGCATATTTAACGTGAATGGAAGATATGATCTTTGTGATGCTATACGAACTAAACAGTGATGATAAATACAATTAAAGTGCGCAATAAATACATACCATGGTATTGTTGCTACATGTATTAACTATTATTTCCGGCAGTGCTGGGTAACAAAGTGGTCTGTGATCTGTCGAATGAAATGGCCCACCAGAACGATTAGACGTCGCTATGGAAGCGTGTACACGATTGCTTGCCGCGGGTAGATATCCACACGAATTGTGGTCAACTCCGCATTAATGGTGGCTAACGAAATCTCTGGATTAATACACGGCGTGACATAACGCCTGCAACAATGGTCCTCTCATTGCTTAAACAACTGATTGTCACGCCAAGCATTTTATCCACTTACAGTGTATCGTGGAGTTTCGTGTAATGTGCGTATTCGATTTTTGTCCAGCAGTGAATATGCCGCAGTAATTTTGTTTTGGTCTACGGGCACACCACGTTGTAAACGACGTTAAGCAACGTCGGACTCCGTTAATACTTGGATGGCTGACCGTCTGGAAACACCGATGGCTGCAGACATGTATATATTGATTAAAAAAAGCCACAATTTTTCTTGACTGATTGATACTCGGTTTAAGGCCTACGCAAAGCAATCTGACATTTTTATGTATATAATGATTAAAAAAAATCACATTTTTTAAAGACTCATACTTTTATAGATACTGGGTTTAAGGCCCACGCAAAGCAATTTGACATTTTTATGTGTGTATTGATTAAAAAAAAGTAACAATTTTTGAAGACCGATATGTACTGGGTTTAAGACCCACGCAAAGCAATCTGACATTTTTATGTATATATTGATTAACCAAAAAGTCACCATTTTTTAAGACTGATACATACTGGGTTTAAGGCCCACGACATTTTTTATGCAAGGACTGGGCCCATTTTCGAGTTAGTATTAATATTGCATCTTTTAGTCAATAGATTTTCCGAATTTATGTCCAAAGAATTAATTTCGTTGAGAATATTTATTACAGGAATACGCTTTACGTTGAGGATAGGCTAACCTAGCAATGGGACTGGTTCCAAACGTTTCCATTGTGTTTAATATGAAGCGTATAAATTAGTCTAGCGGTCGTCTGCTAGCGGTTTTGTTCTATAAGCTGGCAAGGTTCCTGCTACATATTGAAGCAGGACCCAGTATTATTTATTACCGGTCATATATCGATATTATTACTGCTATGTTCAGCTTCCTATTGAATTTAGCAGTGCAGTTGTCAGCTGTGTGTTCAGTGAGTAAATCATGTCAATAGAGTGTAATTGCAGGTGGAAAGGAATATTGAGTACCTGATTCACAATAAAATTAGAAGTTGGAATATTTGTCCTAGACTAAACGTTCTAGAGTATCTTTGTCCTAAACTAAACGTTCTGAAGGATCTCTGTCCTAGACCAAACGTTCTGAAATATCTCTGTCCTAGACTAAACGTTCTGAAATATCTCTGTCCTAGATTAAATGTTCTGAAATATCTGTCCTAGATTAAATGTTTTGGATAATCTCTGTCCTAGAAAAAACGTTCTGAAGGATCTCTGTCCTAGACTAAACGTTCTGAAGGATCTCTGTCCTAGACTAAACGTTCTGAAATATCTATGTCCTAGATTAAATGTTTTGGATAATCTCTGTCCTAGAAGAAAACGTTCTGACGGATCTCTGTCCTAGACTAAACGTTCTGAAGGATCCCTGTCCTAGACTAAACGTTTTGAAGCATCTCTGTCCTAGACAAAACGTTCTGAAATATCTCTATTCTATAGTAAATGTTCTGGAGGATCTCTGTCCTAGACTAAACGTTCTGAATGAACTCTGTCCGAGACTAAACGTTCTGATATATCTCTGTCTTAGATTAAAGGTTTTGGAGAATCTCTGTCCTACATAAAACATTCTGAGGGATCTCTATCCTAGACTAAATGTTCTGAAGGATCCCTGTCCTAGACTAAACGTTCTGAAATATCTCTGTCTTAGACTAAACGTTCTGAAATATCTCTGTTCTAGAGTAAGTGTTCTGGAGGATATCTGTCCTAGACTAAAAGTTCTGAATGATGTCTGTCCTAGACTAAACGTTCTGAAATATTTCTGTCTTAAAGGTTTTGAAGGATCTCTGTCCTAGACAAAACGTTCTGAAGGATCTCTGTCCTAGACAAAACGTTCTGAAGGATCTCTGTCCTAGACAAAACGTTCTGAAGGATCTCTGTCTTAGACTAAACGTTCTGAAGGATCTTTGTCCGACACTAAACGTTATGAAATATCTCTGTCCTAGACTAAACATTCTGAAATATCTCTGTCCTAGATTAAATGTTTTGGAGAATCTCTGTCCTAGACAAAACGTTTTGTAGGATCTCTGTCCTAGACTAAACGTTCTAAAAGATCTCATCTAGACTAAGTGTTCTGAAATATCTCTGTCCTAGACTAAACGTTATGAAATATTTTTGTCCTAGACTAAACCCTCCAACCCTCCTCCCAAAACCCCATATTAAACGTTTTTATCTTATCATCGGCTATTTGAAGTTAAATATATGGTCATTATAACATATTTCTTTAGAGGAAACTCGCTTCCGCCACATAGGCTACTCTTTCTGGTATACTTTTTATATTATAAGGCAGAGTTAAAAGGATGTTTCGACAAAATGGCGACACTATATACTTATTAATTACTGACATCGGCAGCTTATGTTGCTCACATATATACTTTTAATTCTGCCCAAAAAAAGCCATCTTAATGTCAGAACCCTACTACCCACAGGACTGGGCGTGACCGAAATATGTTTTATCAGTGATTTCTAAAAGATACATGATTGATATATTATGTTAAATGGTGTCAACACTGAATCTGTTCAGCATACATAATATATAACTCTACCTTCCCAAGTGACTGGACGTGGCATACAGATGCATCAAGTAATGTATCAAATTACAATAAATACATTTTAAAACTAATTACTGAATGAAATTACACGCTAGTGCATATTAAAAGAGATTGTGGATTAATGATTTCCGAATTAAAGAAATGCTAATGTAGTAAATGTCGTATAAATGCATAAGTCAACCGTGCAAATTGTAATGCAAAGACCAATTAAAGACGTAAAAATGTTTATAAATAATAATTAAAAACCTCCCAGCAAGTTTTTGCTTGTAACAAATAATAGATACATATATCTAGAATGAAAACCTGAAAACTGTACTTATGGAGCAGGATATAGCTCAAACGATAGCGTGTCAGCCTGTGAAGCGGTCGGTCATCGGATCGATCCTTCTAAGTAGACCCATTTGCAGTTTGGACTATTTTCCATTCCAACCAGTGGTCCACCACTGGTTCCTCAAAGGCCGTCGTGTGTGCTGTGCTATCTGTGGGAAAGTGCATATAAAAGACCCCTTGCTGCTTATTGGAAAGAGTAGCTTATATGGCGACAGCGGGTTTCCTCTAAAGAAATATGTTACAATGACCATATGATTGACGTCCAATAGCCGATGATAAGATAAAAAATCTATGTGCTCTAGAGGCGTCGTTTAATAAAATAAACGTTACTTTTTCCAATAGCCGATGATAAGATAAAAATAAATGTGTTCTAGAGGCGTCGTTAAATAAAACAAATTTTACTTTACTTTTTACGATGGGAAACGAAAAGGAATGGTTATGTTAAATAAAAGAAACTTTACTTTGGAAACTCTATTTGCGTTATAATGACCTAACACTTATATAAAGTACGTGCGTTTCTTTTTGTTTAACGACACCACTAGAGCACATTGCGTTATTAATCATCGGCTATCGGATGTTAAACATTTGGTAACTTTGACACGGTTTTGAACCACTGACTTCAGCTTGAGAATCCGATGCCCTACCATCAAACAACAGGTACAATAAAAATCATACTTTACACTTCTCTGCACATGCATCTAGTAAGCAAAACAGCCAACGTCAAAATATAGTTAACTTTTATTCAATCAAACATTGCAATTTAGAGTGAGTAAAATCTGTAAATGTTTCTATTGTTAATTCCAAACAAGATAATTATACAGTCAAACTTTGATAAACCAAACTTCGATTTTTCTCTCAAGCAGCCATCTTGCCAAACTACCATAAAAGGGAGTAAAAATAGAATTCGAAATTTCGAACTTATAAAACATCGATATCTTAAAGCCGTTCTGCTGTCTCAGTCTATGATTTTAATTTGAAATAGTCTTCGAAAAGTTGAAACGCGTGAGTGGTCAATCAGTTGGTCATTACAGAAAGCGGAACGAAATACGCATATATTTGATTTTAGGCCTCGTTACTAATATTTTATAACAGTATGAACCTGTCCATTTCACCTTCGAAATCAATATTCTAATTTCGAAAATTCGAACTCTATAAACTATTTCAGTGACCACTTTAATTTCTATTTATTTTTTAACTCTACTTGATTAATTAGGCATCATTACTAATGTTTTTAACATTTTCGAAATCAGAATTTCGAAAATTCGAACTCCATGAACTCTATTTCATTGATCCCTTAAATTTCAAATGATCTGTATCTGCTTAAGAGAAACCACTTGATCTATAATAATGAATCAATAACAAAAATGTAGACAAGTGTTCGCGAAAATTCAGCATATTTGTATTGCAGGCACAACTTTCAGTTTTCAAATCAATTGTTTTCCACCAACAAGTCCTTGAATTGGGATTGATCAGTACTCAGTGATGCTTACTCCTATGCCAAAGGCATTGTTCAACAACAGCGTGCTATTTTTTATGGTCTTGTCGTTATTTTATTACGCTAACATGGCGGCACAAATTAATTACATGCATGCCAATAAGACTCATAGAGTTATGATCACAATCAGCTTTTAAATAATAAATGATAAATGGGAATCTCAAATTACCACTTTATGCTATCTTTACGAGTCGCAAGGGAGAGTCTTGAACCATAGAATTATAAAATTGCTTTACTGCACCGGCATTTCGGACTGTAAAGATGCATACATTGTTATGTAAATGATTGTAAAAGGATTTTATTTCTCAAAAGAAAATGACATTTTTAGCAATTATTTTTTATTTACTTCAATTCGTATTTAAATTGGGTAATTAACTAATTGTTGGAGGTTTATTGAAATAATCATAAAAACCTGCATTCAAGTTGTATGAATATATTAACAACTCGTGTTTTTTTCTATAGATATGAATTTGATATGAATCCCATATAGTAGTGATCAAAAGATATTTCTAATTCATACATTTTTAATTCTACATACTCATGAACCAATCAGAAACACAAACGTATGCCACAGATTAATTGTTACTATGGACGCCGTCCGGGTTGCTAAGGACGAGATTCGATATCTTGGCTTTCAATCCATCACACGCAAATACAAACCTGAAAAGAGCACTTTGAAGTTTTGTATAAATAATTTAGTGTGAAAGCTGTACTAAACAAGAAACATAAAATACATAAATTCTTGTCTTGAATTTGATGGTAATTATTATGTTTCGTGCAGGTTTGACTGGTTTTCGTTAAGAGTAATTTTATTTAAACACACACGCGCGCACGCGCACACTCACATACACAAACACACACACACACATACACAGAGACACGCATACACCCACCCACACACCCACACACACACACACACACACACACAAACACA
>JAULBS010154786.1:0-11950 GCA_032355785.1 Symmetromphalus regularis | reverse complement strand
CTAGTAGGTACAGGGATCAAATCTCAGTCGAGGACTGGGATTCTTAATCTCAGTATTGACTCCAACCCAGAGTGAGTGCTCAAGGCTCAGTGGGTAGGTGTATACCATTTACACCGACCAGTGGTCCACAACTGATTTATCTAAGGCCATGGTATGTGCTATTCAATCTATGGGATAGCAGTAGTGGATCCTGTGGTGTCCAGGGCATCCAGACCCTCCCCTTTTATCGTTTTTTAAAACTCATCACATTTGGACTTCCCCCTTTCAGAAATCTAGATTAGGACCCCCCTTTCAGAAATCTAGATTAGGGCCACCCCTTTCAGAAATCCTTCACCTGGATAGTGCATATAAAAGATAAGAGTAGCCACATTAGTGTGGCGGCAGCGGGTTTCGTCTCTCCTACTAACATTAACCTTTTTGACAGGCAGTATAGGAAGCTGAATTGTGTGCCCTGGACATTGTGTTTGAACCTTAATTTAATATAACCATGATAATAAGTACAACCAACCGTACTGTATATGTTGATAAATATTCTAATCTCTAATAGCTATTTTAATTTAAAGTTTAAAGTCACAGGTATTTAATTATTATGTTTTAATAACATTTTTGTTTTTGCAGACTTCCAAACTGGTAAGGATGAATTATACGGAGGATGACGTGGCATCACTGACGATTGCTGAGACGTATTCCGAAGACGAAGGCGAATACACAGTGACTGCAATAAACAAGTTTGGTTCTGCCAGCTCATCGTGCCACTTGTCCGTCGACTGTGAGTAATTTATTTTTCTTACATGCCTGTTCAATCTTATTACAGTAATTAGTGACTGATCTAGAATGTGTTCCCAGGGTCACACCTAAATATTGCAATTTAATTTTTTTTATTATTATTATTATTTTTTAAGAATCCGAGGATTCTTTAGGCCCCCCTTCTCCCAACAAACAATCCTTTCTTTTGAAGAAATAAGCCCATATTTAAAAAAAAACCTATTCCTCTCCTAGTTCATGTGGGTTATCAAAGGTCATGGTATGTGTGTCCTGTCTATGGGACAGTGCATATAAAAAAAACCTTGCTGCTTATTGGAAAGAATAGCCTATGTGACAGTTGTGGGTTTCATCTAAATAAATGTCAGAATGACCATATTATTGATGTCCAACAGCCGATAAGATAAAAATCAATGTGCTCTAGAGGTGTCGTTAAATATAACAAACTTTACTTTTATGGAGGGTGTCATTATGCAAACAATCCTTTTCTTTACAACTTGAAAACTGCTGATCATGAATAATAGAAAATCCAGGTGTTCCTCTAAAATATACATGTCAGAATGACCATATGATTGACGTCCAATAACCGATGATCAAATATAAATCAATGTGTTCTAGAGGCGTCGTTAAATAAAACAAACTTTACTTTAACAAAAGAGTACGTCTCAGTGACAGGATTTCCTCTCAAAGGTGAGAGTATACACATAGAGGAGTGTAATTATTTTATAAATATTTATTTGTTAAAAATGTTTCATATATTTTTAGTTTAATACTTCATGTTCGTCTCTCATAACTATATTGTGTTTTTTAACTATTGCATCAATGTATTTTTATTACTGGACTTTTATATATTTATTTTGTTCTTGTATTTTAAAAGGTGAAACGTTAATAAAATATTGAATTGAATTGAAATAGTCATCTCTGTCCATAGAACAATCTTTCAGAAACAGTTAAATAAAGGTTTTCGTTGTTACCTTTATTTTGGAACAGCGACTACCCAGAAACCCCCGCTGTCGTTAACAATCTGCATGAATGACGTTAACAATATTTTGACGTTAACAATGCTTTGACGTTAACAATGCCATGACGTTAACAATGCCTTGGAATCTCGCACATAACTTCTTTCTCTTTTTTTCACGTCCTTCATTCCGGTTATTTCTGAGATTGGTAAGGTTTTTTTTAGTTGTTTTTTTGTTATTATTATTTTTTGTTTGTTTCCTTTTTTGTTTTTCGGTTTTTGTTCGGTTGTTTTAATAGCGAAATACCACTGTACAACCCTACACTGTAGCATAATTAATGAAGTTATAATAAAGATGATATGATGTTATAACAAGCTAACATGTAAGTAATTTATTATATATATATATATCATACTTTGTAGCCTACATGTTATTCCATGGGCGTACATGGCGGTGGGGGGGGGGGGGGATTCAACCGAACACCACCACCCACCCCGAAATTGCTTTTTAAAATAATTTAGTATATCTGACATTATTATATTTACTCAACATAGAAATATATGCCCAATATTTGAACCTGAAATGAAGCTAAAATACATAAAACATAGTACCTGCGGGGCCCCTAGGCTTCAGCCTAGTCAACACGGCACTGTTTATACATTTATATTCATAATAAATAATAATAATAATAATAATTTAAGGAAATTAAAATTAATAAATAAATTATATAAGAAATTAATAACATTCAAATAAATAAATAAATAGAAATTAAAACCATTTTGCCATTTCCATTTATTATTATGCTATATACTTAGTTGAATTTATTGCTAGGCTACACTTTTTATAAAATTTAATTATTTGTTTAACAATTCATAGACATATTGATATATAGAAATATACTATTTCAAAAGGAAGACAGCTAGTTTTTGTCAAAACACGTTTACTGATCATCAGTAGTAATTGATGGGATGTCACTGAATAAACCCTTCTTTCCTTTCGCTAATAATATACTGAACAGCAAAAGAACCGCAAATGTTTGTTCAGATCCAGTTTAGTCAAATTAGACAAAACATTCATTCATGATAGCCGTTCAATGAAAAAAAACGCTTTACACTTCTCTGCACATCCCTCCAGTGAGCAAAACAGCCAACGTCAAAATATGGTTAACTTATATTGAGTGAAACATTGCAAATTAAATTTGTGTTTCTTTTGCTGTTCAGTATATATAAAATTCGGTATAAGTGGTATAACAAACAGTCATATATTGTGGAGAATTTCCAAATCTTATATAAATAGACATCCCATGTTTTATTATATTTTCAACAAAAATCTTCAAGAGGAATTATAAATGTATCGTCTTTGACCGCCACAGGCGAGTAAACTCCCTTGTTTGTGGTGTTTAACTTGGATAAGTGGTAAGATCAAACTCGCCGCAAGTCGAACAGTCAGGGATAAAGGCTCTATAACAAGCTTCCCACACCTATAGGTACGCCACGAGGCGACAAGATCAACAAGTTACAGCACCTTGTGAAAATTAGACCGTTTTGCCCAGCACTCACGTGAAACAGAGGGTTTCTTTTACTTGTGAAATTACTCTGGTCGCAACAGAACAAAACACTCACTCCGTTATGCCGCACCACACGTGTGTGTAAATTGGAAATTCTTACAAGCACAGGCCGACAGTCAAACGGCAATTTTCTGCACAAGAGATTTCCGACAAAGACCTAATGTGTAAAAATATTTCCCAAATTATAACAGTTTACAAATGTTTTATGACATAATATGTCATTAACTTGTTTCGGACATGAAGCCACCAAACGACTTTTTTTTCTTACGTTGAATTAAGAATGTCAGTTACGGTCTTACATTAAGTTTAAGTACACATGCATATTTTGTCCACAAGAACGGCTTGGAAATACGTTTATATTCAGAACTAAACTGTATCTGAACATACTCTATATATTACTATGTGGAAATATCAGGTTCTGGTTTGTCAAACATGGTTAACCTAATCATGGATTAAAGGACGATTGCTCTTTTAAATATACTTATAAAGAGACAAGAAATAGTTATGATTTCATTACGTTTATGCATGCCTTTGATTTGTACAGACTAAACTTTAACATATTCCTTAAGTTACTTGCAATGCAACAACATACGGTTTAGAATTCTTTCTTAACCATTAGTCAAGCTAACGTTTTAACAACCTAACCCATGTTACTGAGTTTCGTGGGAGATATAAAAAAAAAACCCACGAAGGTAGTTATTTACAAAAATCTTCAATATAAATGTATAGCCTTATCCTTGATGACTGAACTATGTCACGCATTAATATATATATATTAACTAAGTTCAGATTAAATTTCACAAGTTTGGTGAAACAAGTGTAAATATTTAAATGAACTTTAAAATGTATGAGATTCATGTAATTAAAATTATGTGATATAACAATCGCAATAATTCAGTTATGCTTGCAAAACGAATTTAAATCATTTATGTAACTTAGTACGGTTAAAATAGTGACATTAATGGGGATGTCAAGAATATGTATTGCTGTTACTATTACTTATAATAAAAATTAAAATTCTAAAATTATGTAAATGTATACTAGTTTGAATTCTTACAAATAATGTGTATATTAAAAACAGCATATTGATAACATTAAAATATTAATGATTTCTGAATATAAAATTGTTAAAATAAAATTAAATACTATAAATTATCATTATTGAGTAAGTAGTCACTTTATAAAATCAGTCATATTAGTTATAGATATAGGCCTACATTATATTTATTTGTTGGGGTCTTTGGGTGTTTTTTTTATAGATTTAAATTATTTCTCAGGTAATTCAAAATTTAGTTGCCTTAAAATAAATGGGAAGCATACACTGAAATTAAATTATCAATAATTAATTGTATATATTGTTTTGTAAAATTATGCAAAAGTTGTAATTCATTTTGCTAGCCAATTTTTAAAATGTATATGTCTGTTGCCATATAGTCGTTGTTACTTGACAGGCATGAGCGTTTAATAATTAAATCTATGGCAATCATTTTTTTAAAATTTATAATACTCTAAATCTAAGAGTGCTACAGTTATCCCTAAGCCAAATGAAAGGTATATTATTTTAATGAACTCAGTTATATGTAACAATTTCTCTCTATTTAGTATTAAATACTTCTGTTTAACTTACTTTTTAAAAACGTTAATCATTAAACATCTATTTAGTATTTAATACTTGTATTTAAATTACTCCAATCCCTTTTATCCATTAAACATCTATTTAGTATTTAATACTTGTATTTAAATTACTCCAATCCTTTTTATCCATTAAACATCTATTTAGTATTTAATACTTGTATTTAAATTACTCCAATCCCTTTTATCCATTAAACATTTTATTGATTATTTAATCGCTACTGTTTAACAAAGTAATATTTGTTTAATCATTAAATATCTAATCGTTTAATTTGTGCATGTCAAGTTGATGCACTCTAACAAATTTTTTTTAATCTTTAAATATCGTACATTTCTCTGATACGATATCCACACTTCATTAAATGGCGCTTATTATAAATTCTCTATTTATATATTTATAATTTATCTTGCCGTCAAGACCACCCACAACCATTCAGCCGTGGATATAAAAGCCGCGGCGAATCATAACCAGCGCGCACAGTTATCTTTGAAGTATAAGTCTTTACACGGCTTGTTTATGAGTCCGTGAACCAGTGGAACTACTCGCGTGTTGACTAATCACGTCTACCCGTTTTCGGGACCTCGCTTAACCCGGGGGCTCGTGTAAACTAGAAACATTCGACAGTGGATCGGACTTATGAAAAAAAAGTGTAACATGAAAGTCGCTACTCCCTTTCTGGTTACATTCAGACAGCATGTAAGGCAAGCAAGAATATTTTCACGTGTTGAGCATGTCAATATGTGATCAATAGACAGGATAGTTGGTAAATATAACTCTCCTACGAACTTGGTATCGTTTGATCTAAGCAACAACGAACGAATAGTTGGTTGTTGATTTTTTACAACTAATTGTCAGACTAATTAATCAATTGTACAAAAAGAATAGTTATTTTCCAATAATGCATTGAGAACTAAAAAATATACAGATCCAGAATATCCATATATAATAGACAATAATATGATGCCGATTCCTCGGATTCTTTAAAGTTTAAAAAGAATTAATAAAAAAATAATAATAATTTTTATAATGTTATATAAATCGCAATTTTTATTTAATTTTTTTTTGAGGGGGGGGGGGTACTGATATATATATCCGACGTTTTAATTTATGAAATTAAATTTCTTTATTTATATAAATTTAACTTTGTCAAAATTCGAACAAGAAAATTGTTATTATATTCCAAACATATATCTCCATAGGACAAAATCTGAGGGGTGTAAAGTAAAAACCGTGAGGTAATATACCCCCGAATCCCTGTCAAAAACGTACATGGGACCATTATTATGTTTGCTAAAATTGAGAGTATACTACTTGGACAATAGCTTTTGTTAAAAATATAATGTTAATGTCAGATCCGTTACTTTTAAGCGTATCAACATGTTAAAAACATTGTACCCTTTATAAGCGGAATGTTGTTAGTTTTAACTCATTCAAATACGATCACGTTTCGTTTGTTCTGAACGGTCTTAATTCGGAAAAGGTTAATCACTAACCAAATATATATTTCTAAATCACTGCAAATCAGTTTCATATTGAAAATGACTTACTTGAAGTCAGTCTTGTGCAGGGATACGTTTTGACTGTGATAAATTGTTGTCGTTCGTGGGTTCTAGCATTATAGGTCTATTTTTAACTAATCTTCAGTCTGGACAAGAGACGCTGCTGTCGACAGAGTGCAATATTGTTAACTCACGTACTTTAAGTCGATAAGTAACGGTTCTTTCCAGTACCGCGCTCAACCAAAATGGCGTAAGTTGGGGTAGCAGATAATGAAGATAATGGTTTCTCACCTAGATACAAGTTTTATGTGGAATATCTTCTCTTTTTTTCAAGATAAATGTGGGATAGCTTCGGAAATCTACCTACACCCTGTGTGCACTAGATACAGCTCAGCTAGGGACATTCAGTGATACCAGTAAGTGCCAAACCCAGACTTACATACTTTTGGTTCTGAAGCAGCTACTGGTTAAGAGATTCAAAATAAACTTCTGTAATTCTTTTCTGAAACCAAGACATCTGCTGCCTCTACTTACAAAAGATAGAAAGTTAGTCCATGTGCTTATAACGCATTTAGAGTCAGGACTAAAGACTTTAAAGTCTAGACTTTGACGTCATATTGTGTTGTCAGGTCTACCTTTGGCGCAGCAATACAATTCTTGATGTCATCATCTTACGTTTCAAAATTTGAATCTGGACTGTAGTAAACGTTATATAAGCACTGTCTCTGGACAGACTTCCATAAAGTCTGAAGACATTAACCTCATGACATGTTATACAAATTGCGTACATGAATTAAAACCTGGACTTTCAAACTTGTAAAAGCATGGGCTCAAATATTCTTTTGTGTTACGGCAAAACGTAGCAAGTCAAATTTTAGTAACAATTGAGTCAACTTTGAGTTAGTGCCATTTTTGGAGTTACTAGATTTTGTCTCACCTTATAAAGCATACGAAGTTAACAAAATATGCCTGCTTGTTGAATTTTGTTATGGGAAAAAATCTAGCAAGTTACAGTTGGATTCTCTATTCCACCAATTTTTCAAACTTTAACAAGTTTGACTTGCTAGGTTTTGCCAAAACATTCAAATATTATTCTAGTGACTAATATAATACAAAAAAAACGCAAAGGTAACCGACAACTGTATTTATTTGCTTGAAATATTATGTACAATATACATATATATAATATATACTCTTAAATTAACACGAGGTACGTAATTGTCTCAAGACACTTTAAAAAACGGATAGATGTCTTAAGTAGTTTTTTTACGAGACACCATGTTTTGCACTTGTTATATTCCTTTATGTCTTATCCACCTCTGTTCATGAGCTTGTCGACTAGACCTAACAAAACATTATAAAATACACATTGAACATATACAACTTGTCCTTAAATACCCTCAGTCCAGCTATTTCTCGCTTGTTTGAACTGGATGTTCGGGTGTCAAGTGGCCTTAGCTGGGTGTTTGTCAATAAATTAGCTCCTGGGAGAGCCTCAGAAATTTCCCGCGCTATCATACCGTACGTCTGCGCCCAACCATCGTGTCCTATCCTAATTGCTTTCCCTGCTGGCCAGGTTTGCAAGCTCGACGAAAGTGAGTTAACTGTTTGTTTACCGTGTGGATTCGCCATCCAGTGGGCGCTTCATAACATCAATACACGCTAACGATCTGTTGACACTGGCCACCTGTTCAAATGATCGGCGTGACCGAACCGCCATGTTTAAGTTTGATCATCACTCCAATGAATTTGTCTATTGCACATCTTTTTTCCATGAAGAATGTAACGAATTCCTAACACAACTTCAACGAAGGTGTTTAACTGGTTACCCACGCTCGGGACCTGCCTATCGTTGTCCTCTCTGTACTCGTTTGCCCGTCTTTACCGGGTATTAATTTGTTTACCTTTGATAGTCACCCCTACCGTTACACTGTCGTCTGCCAAGTTTTTCAGTCACCTTTAGGTGTAAATTTTAAAGTCGCCCTTTCATAACAATTCGGTTTTCTTGTTGTACCGGGTATTAATTTGCTTTCTTTTGCTTATCACCCCCACTGTTACACAGGGGCGTATTTATGAGGTGGCAAAGAGGGCAATTTTCCCGGGCCCCTTGCTAGAGAGGCCCCTAGACTAAGGACTATCTTTATTAAAAAAAAAATTCAATAATTATAAATATAGTTCTATTCATTCATTTTTTTTTGTTATGTAATTTAATTTCTATTTTAAGGGGCCCCCGAACCTGAAGTGCTCCGGGCCCATCAAGGTCTAAATCCGGTCCTGATGTTAAAGTGTCATCTGCTACGAAATGTTGTTTTTTTGAGTCTCCCAATATTACAATATATTCAGTTTAGCGTCCTAGTTTTACTGGCTGTATCTTTGATTTCTTATTTTCACCTGTTCATTATAAAGACACTTAATTAAAATTGCCCGATACATTTACTTTATTCTGTCTTTAGATTGTGTGGATTTATTTACCTTTATTATTTGCGCACCCACTCAAGACAGTGAAATTTGCTAAATTGTTCAATCTTTACAGCATCTAGCCATTACATGGTATCGTTTGCTATCCCTAACTTTCCCGGGTGTTGAAATGTTGTTTACCTTTACTTGTCAGCCCAATCATTATTGTGTCAAATGTTACATTTTCCAGTCGTTATCGGGTACACTATGATTCCCTCAATATACCTCAACCATTAATCCTATCATTTTCCTTTCCCAGACTGTTTCTGGTATAGATATGTTTTCCTTGCTATGTTACCCACGATTAGAGTGACATCCAGCTATTAAAAGTGTTGTTTCCAATCCCAGTCTTTATTGTGTGTTGTTTTATTTACTTAGTTATGTTACCCTACCATTACAATGACGTTCAGCCATTAATAATGTCATTTACTATCCCAGTCTTTATTGTGTGTTGTTTTATTTACTTTGTTATGTTACCCTACCATTACAATGATATCCAGACATTAATAATGTCGTTTACTATCCCATACTTTATTGTGTGTTGTTTTATTTACTTAGTTATGTCACCCTACCATTACAATGACATCCAGCCATTAATAATGTTATTTGCAATCCTGGTCTTTCCAGGGTGTTGTTTTGTTTATCTCGCTGTGTCACCCAGCTATTAATAACATCGTCTGCTAGGTTTCGGTTTAACAAGTAGACCTGACGAATGTGTTTCACGGAATGACAAGATCTAGATAGAATCCTGCCGATACAAACGTCAGTTCGCCGACATTGTGTGAACGACTAGCTGTCAACGTGGAGCCACGGTCTCTATTACCCTTCCCGAGACTACTATCTGTAGATGAACAGGCCGATCGAATGTTAATAGCCTGACGGCCGTGTTACATACTACATTTGAATAGCACATGGCAGACACAGATAATGACAGCGGCGTGCACACTACGTTTGTTCGTTCGTTCAAAGACCGTCGAAGCAACGTCTCAAAACGTGGACGTCAATTGTTCCGCTGCCGTCACTTGTGTTATTACCATCAAACTGATTGTTGGCCGGCCAGCCATGACCAACTTTTATACTTATATATCACAGTTGAGGAAGGTCGGCTAGACCCGGGGTGATTGTCATAAAGGGGGTGGCGTTAACGGACTCCAATTGGATCGCGTCGTCTCACGTATGGCTGTGCTCGTGTAGGAGGAGATGTCGCAGGGGTGGTCGTACCCGGTCTGTGACGTGATGCTCGGCGTGGGAACTGACGGGTTGGACGTCACTGAGGGCGAGCAGGTTGGCAGTGAGTAAGGCGCGGTGGAACGGAGGTACGGCATTGCACAGTTCTGGTTTGGTGACAGGTTGCCCATCCACATCCCGTACTGCCCCTGGGTGGCTGCTGCCTGGCTCTGTAACATCCCGTGACCCCCAGCTGACATGTGCGCCCAGTTCTCTGTCAGGTTCAACATTGGCAAGTTCGCACTGACGTCACGAGTTAAATTACCTACAAACACAGAAGACAATGATAGTTAAATAGTTAAATTAGATATCTGTAAGACAAGAATAAAAACAAAAGTCAAACAAACGTATCCCCTTTCCTTGAACTTAGAACAATTTTAATATACTTTTGTATGTAAGTCAATTTTTAATATACAGATTAATTTTGTTTTAATATAATATTTTAAAGCATTTTTAACTATATTTATTTTTTTAAAAATAATATGTCATTTTGCACTGCGAAATTGTAAATCTTTACCAAAATATAATAACCCAGGTTAATGTATTTTAGTTTTGATTTTATCAATATCCCGGCCTAACCGATAAAGATTTTGTTTCAATTAACTGGAAACTAAATGAAATCCCACATTTCTTGAATATAAAAAAGTTTTAACTTAACAAAACAGTAAAATATTAAACGTCCTAAGCATAAATCAAGGGTAAATATTTACTTTATTCTTTATTTGGTTTTTATTGAAATTTTTATCACATTTGTTTTTAACGTTACTTATACTATCCGGCTAATGACCACAGTGTATGGATGAACACTTTCAAATGTTAAAAGTTACAAGAATTGTCATGTATATCTAACAATATCAGTGGCGGATTCTGAAAATCCATTTAGGGGGCCGTAAAGAATTCACGGATTTTTTAATATTAAAAAAACCCATAATTTTTTTAATCGCAAGATTTAACGGCGGTGGGTGGGGGGGGGGGCTGGATACACGAGGTTACAACATACGTCCGCCACTGAATACCATTAGGCTTTATAATTATTATCTGCAACTCTTAACAGACACGGGAACGAGCAAAACATGAGAGTAAATGCAAACGTCTCCACTGCGACAACTGTTACGTCGAGGCTGCAACTAGCGCAGACGACTTCCTGTCCGCCAGGAAACGCGTCGACGTGACTTCACAATACGACATCATCGTGCGATCCCGCTAGGTTGTGACCCAACCATAGTAACATCGCAACGTGGTGGACGTTGTCCAGGAAGCTGTAGCTCGATTCGACACAAACAACCCATGATATGGCATGTATCGTGGAAAGAGAGATAGAAATGTAGCAGTTCTGGTGTGACATGGGTAAGCCCGGAACTGTTACAGTGAATTTCCGGTTTAGACCGTACCATACTACAATGGAATGCTATAGCCGGATATTCAATAGGATCTGTTTTTGCTGGCATGTAACACATATTCATTGATACTATTTGAGCGCATCACGTGACTATTGGGGAATTACTGTCAAGGTGTTAATGTTGTTTTCGTCAAGGACAGTTTCAGACGATTTCGTTATTGTCTTCTAATGTTTTGTTATTTTACGACAAGCCGAAAAACAAATAAAATCTCTTCCTGTTTCTAATTCTGCTTTCCGGCATTTAAAAAATTTCTGTTTGTTGATTTTAAATTGATATTTTTAAAAGTTATTTCTACTGTATCCACCCTAATTTAAAATAACTTGTTTAACACGGATAATTCGTTAACATAATATTTTCAGGATAAAAAAAAAAGACAAATAAACATGGTAACTATATATATATATATATATATATATACAGAGAGAGAGAGAGAGAGAGAGAGAGAG
>JAULBS010154775.1:0-11951 GCA_032355785.1 Symmetromphalus regularis | reverse complement strand
ATTTAGAACTTAGTACATAATTACATGAGAACATGGATGTTCAGGTGAGTATGAAATAGCACATTGCTGGTAGGTAGAGTTACTTGGTGGCAGCCAGTATACAACGGACATTAGACATAGTCAGGTTTTATTTTGGGTTGGGGCATTCTATATTTGGGGGGGGGGGAGAATAGATCGAAAGTACCACTAAATTTGCAAGAGAGGCAAATATAAACAGATCTGGATTTAGACCTTGGTGGTCCCGGAGCATTAAATGATAAACTGCATTTCAACGGGAAAAAATGCCTCACCCCCCACCCCCACACACTTTGTTAATTCTTTTCAATAACAGAACTAATTTTATAATTACTACATTTTTATTATATAAGGAAGTCCTTAGTCGGGGTGGGGTGGGCTCTAGCAGGGTGGCCCGTGGCAATTGCCCCTTATAAATCCGGTCCTGAATATAAAAAATGGTTGGGATAAAACATGTGATTTAGGGGGACACGACCCCTATAGCACCTCTCTAGCTACCCTAATGTTACGAACTTGCTTGAAAAAATATTCATTTTATTCAATATGAAAACTTACCCTGTAAACGTTACGTTTATCAAAGTGACTGCCGACAAAGAAATGACGTAACGTCATTGTCTATAGATACGACGTTACTGAACTGAGAAGACCTGCATCGGACGTTTGTTTAAACATATTTCATCTATATCATTATTTACTGCAAAAGAAAATATAGCGGAATTGAGGACTTGCATAACAAGGTAAAGATTCAGGTAGGTTTGATGCAAATAGACCTAATAACTGTAGCCGATTGGTGATATTGTATGTTTTTCTTACGCCGTTGTAGAACGGCTTAAGTGAAATTATAATGTTCTGTTCTGCTCTGCTCTGTTCTGCTCTGCTCAGTTCTATTCTCTTCTACAGCAGCGGATCCAGGAGTCAGGAACCCCCTTTTCTCGTATTTAAAAAAAAATATTTTCCCAGTATAAGGACGTGGAAATTAACCATTACCCATCACATTTGGACCCCCATTTCAGAAATCCTGGACGAGCCTGTTCTTCATATTTGAAATGGAACAGCTGCTGTTTAAACAGTGTTATGGGGAGGGGATGTCGTTTGATTTCTTTTACCAAATTGACGAAAAACAATATTTTCCCTTATTTCATTCAGTGATACGTGTTTGAGCTTGATGTACAAAACTCTGGTTACGATGTAATCTTTTTTTTCTGGTATATCTTGTCTGAAAAGCAATTTTTGTTTGACACGTCGCATGCTGATATAACTATTAGGTTTCATCTTTTTCTCTTGACGAATCTCACGTTGACTTTGACATTACGTTCTCCTCCTGTGTGTATTTATCTTACATCGACAGAATCATTATATTTCTTCCGTGTGTATTTACATCATGTTGATTGTGACCACACACTCTGTTCCATAATGGACTTGCATCATGTTGACTTTGAAATGTTATTTTCCATACATGTACTTTCATCGTGTTGATTTTGATGAAATGTTATTTTCCATACATGTACTTTCATCGTGTTGAATTTTACGAAATGATGTTTCCATACATTGATTTGCATCATGTCGACTTTGACGAAATGTTGTTTCCTATACATAGACAAGCATCATGTTAATGAAATGTTATTGTTCATACATGGACTTGCAACATGTTGACATTGACGAAATGCCATTTTTCATACATGGACTTTTATCAATTTGATTTTGATGATTTTTCATACATGGACTTGCATCATGTTGAATTTGATGAAATGTTGTTTTTCATACATATACTTGGATCACATTGAATTTAACGAAATGTTTTCAATACATGGACTTACATTATGTTCACTTTGACGAAATGTTTTCCATACATGGACTTGCGTCATGTTCACTTTGACGAAATGTTTTCCATACATTGACTTGCATCATGTTGATTTTTTACAAAATGTTGTTTTCCATTAATATACTTGTATCATGTTGACTGACGAAATGGTGTTTTCCCACATTAACTTGCATCATGTCACATTTTTTTTTACACATGGATTCGTTTCATGTTGACTGAGATCACGTTCTTTCCCCACATGGCCCAGTATCATTAGATATTGATATTTGATATTACTTTAATTTTCCCATTAGAGGTTTTTAAAGCGTTTATTTGTCTCATGTTCCCATTGAAATCCATCCTGCGTATTGAATAATGCTTGCCTCAAAGATAGAGAACACTTAAAAACATTAATTCGTGACTGTTATTCATTAGCTGTCAACGTCTTACAGAGAAAGAGTTGAGTGTTGAGTAACCGAATGTGCATCTATCCTTGTTGGCATTTGTATGATCTTGAAATCTGAAAAACAAATATATATTTTTAATTTTTGCTTTTGTTTTTTGTTTAACATCACCAGAGCACATTGAATTATTAATCATCAGCTATGTGATGTCAGATATTTAGAAATTGTGACACCTAGTTAGTGTGAGCTAGCATCCGACGAGTTTTGAACCACAGTTTTCAGCCTGGGATACCGATGTTCTACCACTGGACCAGTGAGATTAAAGAAATATTTTAGCTTAATAATTTTTAAAATTTATTTATTTATTATTATTTATTTTTTTAATTATTATTATTATTATTTTTATTATTACTATTTTATTATTATTATATTTTTATTATATTATTATTATTACTATTATATTATTATATTATTATTATTATTATATTGTTATTATTGTTATATTATTATTAATATATTATTATTATTACTATTATATTATTATATTATTATATTATTATTATATTGTTATTATTATTATATTATTATTATTATTATTATTCGTTGGTGTCAGATGTATGCAGCTACAAAAATATTCCAGCTAAGATATCTTAATTTTTATCTTAAATCTGCGATCATCTCGAGCTGGTGAAATAAAGTTCTTGTGGTAATCAGTTTATGTCAGTGTTGTATTTCCGCCGACAAATTGGCGCTAAATATTTCCGTCACGCCAGATTAGATTTGTAGCTCATTAATTGGAACGTCCAGAGATGCCCGTGCAGTCATAGGGTCGTCACACCAGCATGGCTGTCTGTCTGGACTGGCGAGGCCAATATAGTCTAAAGGTACCACACCACCATTAATTCATGCATGCAGTTCAATGCAATTACTGTAAGAAAATACACTATAGATTGTGTTCATAGTTCCAAAGTACAAACTCTCAGTTACTATGTGGCAAAAAAATTGTCATAGGATGACCACAGAATGGTTGAGCTATGCAATCTTAAACCTTCACACCTTTACTTTCTCCCAAATCTTCTAATTTATTACAGTATAACCTGTATTAAGCAGCCACCTGTATTAAGTGGTCACCTTTATTTTCTCCCAAATCTTCTAATTTATTACAGTATAACCTGTATTAAGCAGCCACCTGTCGTCAAATGTCACTTTTTCTTACATTTAGGGTGGCTGCTTAAGACAGGTTTGTCTGTAAAACCAGAATTCATTTTAGTCGGTGATTCGTTATATTGTTAATAAAAAAATTAGTTTAGTTTATTTAACGACGCCTCTAGAGCACATTGATTTTAATCTTATCACCGGCTATTGAACGTCCTACATATGGTCATTCTGACATGTATTTCCGATAAGCAGCAAGGGATCTTTCATATGCACTTCCTCGCGGGCAGGACAGCACATACCTCGACCTTTGATGAACCAGTTGTGGACCACTGGTTGGAACGGAAAATAGCCCAAACTGCATATGTTAAGAATTCTCCACTTTAGGTAATTTCTGAATTGATACATAACACTTCAGATAAATGCAATACCGATGAGTCACTTATTAGCAGTTAAAATTTTCGTGACGTAAATGATTCCACCAAGTATTTGCTGAAATATAGCATTTTCTGTATATACTGTACATTGCACATTTACGTCATCTCGAAGATAACATTACTGGATATTTATTAACCATAAAACGTTAAAAATTACGAACCTAAAATAACTTAAAATCATCCGAATAATGCGTATCGATTTTCTGAGACTCTCAGCTCAAAATGGAGGAATTAACGAAGAGGAACAAACGCTAACTGGGACTGACGTGCTCAGCGATGGGTGGATAACTCTGCTGTTATAACTCTAGAGACATGCACTAACATTTTCCGCTAGCCCGAGTTTAATATCCCCCTCAATATCCACGGCATTTGTCAGCGCATACAGGCGTTTTATCTTTGAGAAATGAATAAAACAAAAGTGTCAGATGGTCTCAATGGACAGTTGTCTTTTTCGTTCATCATTTGGATTATTTGACCTGAAATGACCTCTTATTATCTGATCGATTGATTGACGTTTAGCACTGAGGAGAGAGTTTAATGAAATCGACTGTCTACAGTAGGCCAGTAGAACTCCAGTGCGTTTGGATGCACGAGCCTTCTGGTAATATAATAATCTATCTCTTTATATGATAATATAACACTGAAAAACCACGTGATTATAACGTAGATTTATAACCCAGTGTGTATGCTGTCTTAAAAGGCGATCTAGAAGACCCCACTTCATTTTAAAGCAGTTCTAATTCCACCTACACCACTTTTTCTCTCTGTGTATTTTTCTCTCTCTTTACCCGCACCCCCGGGTCAGGTGCCCCTCCTTAGGGCTCTGGGTTCGGGTGTGTGTGGGTGTGGCAAACCAATACGGATGTGGGAACGTTATAACTTAGTGGTCGGTCGGCGATCAGTTTAAAGCCTCCCCCCCCCCCACCGGACCACGTATCCTTCCCGTAAGACGCGGGACGCGGGACAGGGGTGATCCTGAACCATTATGGATGTGGGCACGTCATAATAACTTTACTGACGGACAGACGGATCAGTTTGCGCCGATTCACACACTTTGCGGATATTTGTTTTGTTCATACCCCGATGAATCTAAAAGAAATAAGAAACATTCCTTATATATATTTGCATGAACTGTAATGTAAATCTTTTCTTCAACAACTGACATCACATTAACTCAGTGAGTTTTATGAAAGTACTCAACCATTTTAAAGGGCACTATCATAAATAAAGTGCTATATTTTACTATGTTTACACATGTCAGTTACAAACAACTATAAATTAATCAGTCCCTACAAACATAATGCCCTAATTAACTACATAATATAAAAAAGTATGATATTGTGGACTCAGTTATAATGATGTCACCCATATTATAAAAGTTCTCACTCAAGATAAATAGGACCCCAAGGCAATAATTATGTTGAGTGGTAGCGTTTTTTCCTGTGAAACGTTCGGTCGTCGGATCGATCCTTCTCAGTGGACCCATTTGCAGTTTGAGCTATCTTCCGTTCCAACCAGTGGTCCACAACTGGTTTCTCAAAGGCCGTGGTATATGCTGTCCTGACTGTGGGACGGAGTATATAAAAGAACCCTTGCTGCTTATCGGAAGGAGGAGCCTATGTGGCGGTAGCGGGTTTCCTCTACAGACATAAGTCGGAATAATCATATGTATCGCGTCCAATAAGCGATGATCAGATGAAAATCAATGTGTTCTAGAGGCGTCGTTAAATAAAACAAACTTTACTTTAGTTATGTTAAGTATACTAGTAGATAGTAATTTGTAGTTTGAATTTAATTGCTGTAGTTCACTGTATTTCAATATAAATATTATTAGGAGGACTGCCAAGAATTCCTGTTGACGCAATTTCAATTATTTCCAAGAAGAATTTGTTTCTAATAGTAAATTGCTTTACTTGATGTTAATTTGTTTAGAAGTAACTCAGGTTATTTTGTTTTAAATGCATTATATTTCAAGATAAATATTTTATGGAGGTCTGTCACCAGGTGCAACAATGCGAATGCCCCTTTAAAGGGATATTAATATCTGATTAAAACATGAGTTAGTGTGCCAGGGGCGTGGATCCTAGAAAACGGGGGGGGGGACATCCCCCACTTTTTGGATATGGAAAATATCTGTATAATTATTCCACCCCAACCCTCCCCCCCCCCGTGCCCTCCCCCACACTTTTTGCCTACATAATAATCTTTACCGGTATTTCTCTTTATTGTTTCAATGTAATACTTAACCATGTTGTCTGAGCGCAAATATAGTGAAGTACACAGTGGGTCTATAATGTCGCCAATCCTGGAAGAGGGAAGACACTATTTTGTCATTGGGATATTCGTCATGCCCCAACTTCCAAGAAGCGATTTTTGCCGTTGAGTGTTTCGTTATAAAAAAAAAAATCTCGTAACTATACCTGAAAGACGTTAGTTTGGTATGTTGTACGTGCGTTCTGAGTATGTTGTTTTTGCTGTTGAGCGCATGTTGACGTGCGTGTTCTGTACATGTTTATTTGTGTGAAATGCGCAATGGAGCGAGGTTTTCGTAACTCGTGTTCAACGCTGGTACTCTGCTGTGTCAAACAAACTTAATGGCGCATGTAACACATGGTAGACAGAAGAATACCGCTGCTGTCACACTTACAGTTAATAGTACGGGGTATTTTGTATACTCAACCAAAAAAGAAAGTATGCATGTTGAAATATGTTTGTTTCATGAGGTGGTTACAGTAATGGTCCATTGGCAGCAAACTTGTGATATTACTGAACCCACGCACACGCACGCTTGCACTCACACGCAAACACACACACACACACCTCCTCCTAAATGGCAAAGTGGGGAAGTCTTACTAAGAAAGCTCAAAAACCTATGTTTATAAATGCAGTCATTTTAAAGAATCTTTGTTAACACTGCATTATCAAACTTTATATTTTACTTGTATAAAAGTATCTGTGGGTATTTAGCTTTTCAATTCAAAGCTTTCCAAGCTATTAAAATAATATGTAATGGCTGGGGATGTTTCTGCCAACTTAAGTTATGAGATAAACATACTTTTTAAAAATTATCTTATCAAGGTATAAAGTTATGAATTTCATTTCTTGCAAAAAAACAAACAAACATTATAATAATAATAATAACAAAAAATATAATAAAATAAAGAAATAATAATACTAACAACAATAATAATATTCCCAAAATTATATTATTCTAATAGTATTTAACCTGCTTTTTTAGGTCAGTGGCGGATCCAGAAAATCCATTTGGGCTCCCCCAATAATATGATGCCGGATTCTTTAACGTCAACAAAAATAATAATAATTGTTTTTTTTTAAATGTTATAATAGCAAAATTTGGAGAGTCCCTGGCCCTGGGCCCCCGCCTAGATCCGCCACTGGAGGTAATACAAAATTTAATCTGGAAGAAGTCACTATGGTAATTAAACAATGAACAAGAAAAATGTTGCATCTTGTATATCACGACTCTTTAAATATCATTTCAAAATATCTGTTCATTTCATTAATAATTTTGTTTAAACATCTCAAATCCAAAAATAATCTCTTTCACAAGAACAACAACAAAAAAGTGCTAATAATTTTACTTTTATAATTATAAATATTATTTCAAAATATCTGTTCATTTCATAAGCAATCTGGTTTAAACATCTCAAATCTAAAAATAATCTCTTACACAAGAAAAAAACCAAGAAAAAAAACGAAGTGCTAATTATTTGACTTTTATAATTTCTCCACGCGACATCCTCGATTCCCAGCGGAAATTTGTTGCCATTTTCCAATTGTTGTTTCCTATCTCCGCCGGCCTCGTGTCATCGAATTGTTGACAAAGTGATTATTTTGCTAATCAGAGTCTACTTTATATGCATGATGGTGCCCTGGCTCGGGTGACAAGCAGTGCACAGAACCCCTCAACTTGGCCGTTCGTAATTAGCCAGACCATGCTCCTGCCCCATTTCGGCGCCAAGCGCTGAAGACGAAAACAGTCTCAGAATTTCTTTTTAAGATAATGACTTGATTTTTCATTACGACTCCACCTCCCATATTCATAGCTTGCAGACAAGGTGACTGGTAATTTGTTTTCTTGCCGTAATTGCTTGCTTGTTTATTGGTATTGTTTGACATAGCTATGAATTGAAAATTCGCTTATTCGCCAAGCAAAACAACAGAAGGGTATTTGAATAGTATTGCATTGCACGGAGGATCGTTTTCTGACTACTTATACATACATCATTGGAATGGATCGTATTTAGTTGTAATATCTGCCAGGAACACTTCTGATGTTTCAACATGCGTGACCATATGATGGTAATTTACAATTCTAATAGGAATATTATTGGTTTGTTGCATTTCCTAAGGCGATCGGTTTTCTTTCCCTGTAGAGGTTTTCAAAATTCTCATACATAAATAAATATAAGAAATGCTATTTAATTGGAATCGGTATAGATTTTTGCTTCAAGTGAAACCAAAGGGTTGAATAAGGGTTAGAAAGATTGTTTTAATACCAACTGGTGTCTTTATTGTTTCTATATTAGTAGCCTAATGTTCCTACATATTCTAAGTTACAAAATATCTATTATCAGCTTTTTTCTTCCTTCCCCCTCCACCATCCCCCACCCTTGGTTGGAAAAGTTTGATTCGGGCCGGATAACATAATAATTTTAAATTGTGATACCTTGTTTTGTTTCGTTTAATAAACCTGCTGCCAAATCATGAAACACATAAATAGTAGATGTTTTCCCTTCATTTTAATTTTTCTTTCTTTCTTTCACTAATATTAATTTTTGTTGCTATTTTATATTGTATAAATGTAGCACGTCACTGTCGTCTATGATGTATGTACTATGAAGAAGGCCTAGTAAGTGGGAAAACTTGTGCCTAATCCATTTGATTTTTAAATCAATAAAATATGTTTCAATTAAAAATAATTTTACCTAATTTTGTTTGGTTTGCTGTTTTAAGAAAAATGGACAAAAACCAATTCAGCAACAATAATCTTCTGATTTTGAATATTAAATTTGTTTTACACATTGATGAAAGACAACAAGGAACCAAATCTTTGTTCCTAGTGTATGGATGTTCCTGCTGTATGGATGTTCCTGGTGTATGTGTTCCTGGTGTATGGACAGCTGTGTTTACTATCTTATATTTACATTAAACCTGCTTAGATGTTATAGACGGAAACATTTCGTGGATGGAGTCTTTTACAAACACGATTTGAATTGAGAATGCATGTAAATGCATGGCACTGACGTCAAGACTTGACATCTGTTTATTTCTTCTTTTAAACCAGCTGAAAATACCGAACGTCTTGATTGATTAGTGAGTATAGAATGGATGCCACGTGATAAAAAATATTTACATTCAGTATATTTATAAATATGATTTCAAAAACTGATCTTAAAACATTTATATTGAAACAAAAATATTAAAATAAAAATAAAATAAACGAATGGAAAAACACGAAAAAAATTCATATTTAGTAGTATGTATGATTTTGACGGAATATCAAAAGTGAATAATAATTATTTATTTTTATTTCATGCTGTTATTATTTTGAGTTGAATCAAAAATGATTTTTAAACTTAAATCATATCAAACATATTATTTTCTCGTTACGAAAACCCTGGCTAGACCATTGTAGTGTAAAATGGGCAAATTCAAAGAGTGTGTGGAGGGGTTCGGGGGGGGGTGGGGGTGGCGGGGGTAGACAGACCTCTTCCAAGTGTTATTTTTTTTCCATTATAATTAGTGATAAACTAACTTTTGGTTCGCCATTGCAATATTAAAAATATATATATCTTTAAAACCCCCGAAACAAACACTCCACACTTCCTCCAACCGTCGCGCTATAATATACAAACAAAACATGTTTAAATTATATACTCAACCAAAAAAGAAAGTATGCATATTGAAATATTTTTGTTTCATGGGGTGGTCACACTCACAGTAATTATCCATTATCAGCAAACATTTGCGAAACTTATAATATTATTTCACACACATCCCTCTTTTTACTAAATTCAGATGTGAAACTATATAGATCATCTTCCATAGTTTTACAGACCAATTATAACTGATATTAGAACATCGGTTCCATAGCTTGATTACTATACACAAATTAAAATCGACACAGTTCTCTATATAACGGTGCATCGTGAAAAAGGGATAACAAACTTATTTCCTGCTCTGGTATTTGGTGCATACATTTCGCAGTCGAAAAAAATGTGCTTTCACAAAACTCAAAACTCCCCCAAAATATTAATAATAACTAAGGGTGTGACTGTATTCGTGTGGTTTATTACAAAAATATGTTGAATTATTACAAGTACGTCGTTTCATTAGGGATACAATATTTAAGGACTCCAAACTGTCTAGAAAGTTGTATGGTAGGCAAGGGCGAAAATCGTTTCCTGAATTTCTCGAAGTAAAAATGTGAGGGATATTTATATAGGCACCCCACCAACCCCCCGTCCAAAAAGTGGGCGAGGTGTACTCCTCCGTCCCCCCTCCCAGGATTTACACCCATGATAGTAGGCATCTGAAAATAATCAATAATATGTGTTATCACGTCTTACATAACAGGTTATTTTTATTGTGTGATTGTTATTTTGATTTTGGGTATTATTTATTATTTTGATTGTGTATTGGGATATTAATTATTTATTTAAGTATTAATTAATTAATTAATTTGATTGTGTAGTTATGTGTCAGAACGTGCCTGTTAGTACGTTCACGGGCTGACAGAAATGTGTAAAAACAAAATATATATTTTAAAAATAACATCAGGCCGAAATATATTTCAATTTAACTTGAGTCCGAATTTGTATAGCGATGCGATTTTGAAGATAGTTTTCTCCTTATATTTCCGATTACATATTTTTATTTCACAATTAATGCACATTTTCACTTTTAAATATATCTTTGCCGGATTCACTTTACAATTTAGTCCGTTGAGAAGAAGAAAAAATGAAAAAAGTCAGGTACGGTGAAAGAAATCCTTGTAGAAAATCCCCTGAAAGTGATTGAGCCAAGATTTCGACATCCGCTGATGGAAATCTGAAACATGGTAATTACTGCAAGAGATTTATTACGACATCGCTTTTAATATGAACAGATCTCGGAGAAAAACGCTATCTCCTTTTCAATATTCATCTGGCCAATTGCTTCCTGGTGTAGATTTTGTTAAGGACTTGAGGCACGATCACTCGTCTTATCGATTTACGACATTCCATTAATCGCATGACTGCAGGGAAATCAACATTCTCCTGGAGGCTTCAGCGAAACTGACAACCCTTTCGAATCCAGAAGGAGAAATTGACAATTCTGACAACGAAATGGAAACGCTATGGTGCGTTCGTTTTATATATTGGGAAATTGACGACCCATATTTGTCATTAGCAAGCAGAGATTAAAATATTGTTTGATAAATGTGCTGTACAAAAAATTGAGAAGTTAAGAATAAAATTTGAATTAGCATTTTATGTAAATCCTATTTCTAAAGACACATTTGAATGCATCTCGTTGAGTTATATTGACATGGAGTTAAAAGTCATGACATTGGTCATATATCATGAAACGTAACTACGAGAGAGGTAAAAATACACAATTTTTGAAAATAATATATTTTTATGTCTGCATCTTAAACTGTGATCATAATAGACTATGTGAACCTTACTGGTCCAGCGGTAGACAGTCGAATTCTCAAGCTGATGACAGTGGTTCAAAACCCATTGCAGGCTGGCTCTCAATTGACTTGTGTCAAAATAACCAAATGTTTGACATCCAATAGCCGATGATTAAAAAAATCAATGTGCACTAGTGGTGTCGTTAAACAAAACAACTCATAGGAGACTGTAAATAAAAAAAAACGAGGTATATTTTTGTTAACGACACCCCAACACTGTGTTTATTCTGCGACTATTAAATATCACACATATGGTATTTTGTGACACGTGGTTTACAGGACAATGACAATGTCACCATGTACATTACTCATCAGGCCCGTGCGCAGTGGGGAGGGGGGGTGCGACAGGTGCGCACGCACCCCCCTAAATCTGTCGAGGTCCGTAAATGCAAATTTGGATTGACGATAATTTACTAGAATAACGTTAAAAACGAAAA
>JAULBS010154764.1:0-11953 GCA_032355785.1 Symmetromphalus regularis | reverse complement strand
TAATTTTTTTTTTTTATCTAGCAATGAATAATACATTTTTAAAATGTTTAAATATATATATATATCCATACCCATCCATTTTTGTCGCAATTGGCATTGTTGGCGACCAACAGGTCGAGCACTGTATATATATAGATACATATATATATATAGATACATATATATATATAGATATAGATATACATGTAAACATATATATATATATATATAGATATACATGTAAATGTGTATATATATATGTCTATGTTTTATATTATTTCTCTTTATTTTTGACAGGTACATGTACATGTATTAATGTGTTAAGCTATGAAATACATGTAACTAGTGGTAAAAAAGACTACTTTTGGCTCTTAGTGATACATTTATACACAAGGTGTTCAGAATATCTTATGCAATATTTTACATATATTTATAACAAGTAAAATTATTGTGTTTATAAACACAGCAACTTTTTTCTTTCAACATTTATTTGCTGCACAAACCTTCTGTTTAGTAGATGATAAGATTATTCTCACGCCACCCATCCATATAATTAAAGAATGTCATATGTAAACACGTAATGTCATACAATATTTATATCATCATTGTTATATTCAGTTTCATGGGAAATGAATGTACCTCATGGCATGTAGACAAAAGGAAAAACATTAAGCATCCCCTATATAGTTCAGAAAGATTGAAGAAATTAGTGCTGATAACATCAGCTCAGAAAAAACTAACTGAATGTGATTTTCACCAAGAAACCAGTGACAATAAGAAAAACTAATAACTGACAGGTGTTTTGAGATTTTAATCATATGATGTGCACTCACTGGTACTGGTTTAATGGAGAAACAACAGCGACAATAAATATCATAAATATGGTGGTGCCAAGTCAAGAAGATAACATAGAAAGAACTTTAATTCGGACAAATATTATTCTGGGTCTAAAGACTGAACAGATAACACTTCAAGCATAAATCATCAAAAGTGCATATGACCTCCACCAATCACAGGGGTTGAACTTGGGTGTTTGGGGGGCACAGCAATTAATTCCTTAGATTCCTAGGAATCAATCAAGAAGGCACCAAGGCAATTTTGAGGATACACCAGGGGCACAATGGTAAATGTTAGTTTTCTATGGGGTGAGCAGGGAAAAAGGGCACGGTAATATCTGTCTTCATTAAAAGTAAAACTGAGAAGACATTGCAGCAAAGGGACAGAGCGGCAAGGCAAATGCCTCAATGCCTTGGTGAAATTCGACCCCTGCTGTCATCCATCATCTAATCCCTCTAGTAAGCTGCCTGATCAACAGATGGCACAAATGCAGCAACTCCTAATTTAAATGTGCATCCAAATCTGCCAGATACTGAAAATATTATGACAGTTATAGCCGTTATTAAAATTAAGAGTGTCATACAGCACTTCATTACATGTATATGAGGCAGTGTTTAACTAGTATCCATGTGTATATTTGTATGTTAACCTTGATGCATCAGAGGAAGAATCACATCAAAGTGTATGTATTGCTATTGTCATTAATAGCAAACTTCAAACAAAACACCATCTACTTACAGGTTAAAGATTAATCTGAGCATGTATGGTGGATTTCATCAAATATTGTGCTTGGTGGGAGTCCAACATTGATGATGGTCCACCATGTTTAATGCATATAATTAATGAGCACCAGACATGCAATCATGCAGACAGATCGTTTGAATCTTCACAACAGATGTAAACATGATCACTCTACCATGTTTACTTCGACATATACAGCATAAAGATTATACGGTATATGAATAAATCACATGAATAAATTTTCACTATTTACTGAAAATCAATCAATTTGTAAATACTAATGATTTATTTATTTTTAATTTGAGTTCAATATTACTATTTCTATTAGAAACCAAAATAAAATATTTTACAGTATCATCTGAAACACTGATTGTAATTTGCATTTCTATTAGCCATTCAATATTGAATTCACACTGTGCTGACTGAACCAACTGTTCTATTTCAGAGTCAAGGATAACTCTGCTTGGTTTAATTAGCATACACAGTTGTTATTGGGGGTTTTTCTAGGGTTTTTTTCTTTTTAATGACACCACTAGAGCACATTAACCTATTGATCATCGGCTATTGGATGTCAAACATTTGGAAATGATGACACATAGTCAAATGTGAGCTAGTCTCCAAAGGGTTTTGAACCACAGTCTTCAATGTCCCACCACAGAGATTCACCCTCTTTACAGTTCATACATACATGTATTTTGTGTACAGTTTCAGTCTTTATAGATTGCCAGTATGGTACAAAATGTTTATGCACTCATAGCAGATACAAAAATGGGAATTTGCAATTATAATTTGAAAAAAATGCTTTCAAATTAACAAAACAAAATAAGACTTGCTAAGTGATACCGAATTTAGGTTCAGAAAAATTGTAGATTTATTGAATACACTATAAAACAATAATCAAATGTGTTTTAAACTAAATTTAGTGAAAAAAAAACACTTTATGTAAAGACTTAAAGTAGTTAGAACTTAGTAAAGTTCTCTTGTGGATACAGTTACATGTACCTCCGAGAAATGCATCAGAACACATACATCAAAGAATGCAAGTTAAATAGATTTCTTATCAAGTTTTCAACACACCACTGTAAATGTAATCAGTCTCAGTGGCAATATAAATGGTAAATTTATTTTTCAAAGATCTTTAATTACATTCTTTTTTCCTACATGTGCTATAAATTTGAGACAATGACTTAGCAATATTGTGAGAAATGAGAACACAGAGAAGACGACATTACAACAAGATGACGAACACATGAAAAGTACATTAAAACTGATAGGCTAGTCATCATAAAGCTCTCAACAAATAACTGTCAGTTTGAATATCAATTACCAGCAGTCTTAAGACACCAGTAATACATACTGGGAAGCGACATCGAGAAAATGAACACTTTCAACTCAATCTGTGTGATAGATTTCATTATAGATCTTCTGATTACATAGCTCTACTTCCCGCTTTTATCCACTTAGTAATTACTATACCTCAATCCCGTATGCCATATTTAGACAAAAACAGATCATCCAGTAAAATTAGTAAAAACAGTTTTCAGCTGCATGATCAACAAAAAACGTATTGGTGGGCAATAGCATAAAACAAAAATGTATTCTTTGCCTGTTGTCACACTAAACAATTGTGGGAAAATTTTAAAACTGGTTTGAGACCAAAACAACCTTTAATCTTCATATTTGTGTTATTTTACTTGAAGTTCCAAATTATAGTATTTTATTGAACCATTTATTACTAATAGTGAATCAATACACTTAATATTGTAAATGTACAAAGCAAACCCAAAAATGTATTGAGGTGATAAATCAAAATATAGAAATATAGAAAAATACATGCTGTTAGGAAAACAAGACCTGTTCACTAGAAAATGGGATAATTTACAATTTTAATCATCTAAATGTGAGTTTTGTTTACTTTTTGTTTTGTTTGTATTATTTTCAACACAGTTTATTGTATGTCAAATACTGTAAATATATTTAACGTTTAGAACACCATCCTGTTTATCCCTTCTTCACCCCAACCCTATTTTTCTCTCCTGATATATACTTGTTGTTCCTTTTATCCTACTATTTCTAAACTTTCATTAATACCTTTTCCACCCAGATACCCCAGAACAATCTTTTTTTTTTTAATCATTCACATTTGTATGTATGTTTCTATAACTGTTTATTATGTGTAGATGTATGTATGTGCAGTAGCAGATCGAATTTATATTTTATTTTACCTTCTACCGAATGGAAGGACGTGAAAATTAATCAGTGTTTTTCCTTTTCTATTCACTCATCACTTTTGGACACCCCCCTTTCAAAAACCCACATTTGGACACCACCCCTTTCAGAAATCCTGCATTCACGCCTGATGTGTATACATGTACATATGTATTTGTGTATGCATTTATATGCATATGTTATATTATTTATGTGTTAAATTTATTATGCATATATTGTAAAGCTGAGAGTTATTTTTTTTTATTCTACAGAAGTGTTTCAGTATCTAAACAGGCATGGTACTGACAAAAAATGGTTTTCATGGAAAGATGTCCCCACTCATGATGAGAAGTAGAATAACTTTAACACGACCATGTACCATGCATAAATGATGATGACTGCACATGTGCAGAAGCTACCAGACACTTCATCTTCCTCTCCATTAGCCTTTGCTGCATTCAGGACAAAACAGCTAGCAAGACTAGGTTTGGCTCTTCGTGTTAAACCCAGTGAGAATGTTTGGAACTAGCGAAACTGCATACATGAAACTGCATACATGCTACTGCATACATGCTACTGCATACATGAAACTGCATACATGAAACTGCATACATGCTACTGCATACATGCTAGTCCATCCTGAACAAAAGGCTGATGCACTGACACCACACGCATAAAGAACATAAAAAGCAAGGAACTTTTTATTTATTTTAATTTTGATTTTTTTGCTTTTCCCAGAATTCCATAGAGAAGTGCCATGCTTGGTAACAAAATTAAAATAATAAAATAAAAACGTTCTACTGTCCCTTTGCTAACTAATGTTTTTTCAATTTTCCAGACATAGAGTTTAAAGATAATTTTATTATGTATATTCTGAGCTGGCCTAAAAAACTGTTTTTGTTTTCTTTTCATTGGTAAACTTCATTTGAATTCACATACATTCAGAACAACTCAGCTGTTCCACAAACATGGTGTACTTCAATTGTTTCTGCTGCAAAATTCAAGGAATAGATTGATATCCTCCAAACTGGACGTGAAATTAGCTAAAGATTTCCAATTTATCCTCTTGAAAAGAAAGTTGGCCATGTGTAAATCATTTTCAGTATTCTGTTTTAAATTGATCGATATCACAGTTATGTAACTAATAACCAGTAGTTTCTAATGCAGTCTATTTTGAATAGCGGTATATTAAATCAGAAATCACATAAATTCATTTGCTTCCATTTCAAAATTGGAATTACTCAAGGGAAATAACCATACAATTCTGACATCTTCAAAGGTCATGCTATTTTGTATTTTGTCATCTGCTTTAAATCACTAACTATTTGCCATTAAGATAACCATGATAAGTTTAACAGTGATTTGAACCGAAGATAAAACAGTTGGTGATTGCAAGAAGAATAAAACACATGATAAGTTTAACAGTGATTTGAACCGAAGATAAAACGGTTGGTGATTGCAAGAAGAATAAAACACATGATAAGTTTAACAGTGATTTGAATTCAAGATAAAATGGTTGGTGATTGCAAGAAGAATAAAACACATGATAAGTTTAACAGTGATTTGAATTCAAGATAAAACGGTTGGTGATTGTGAGAAGAATAAAACACATGATAAGTTTAACAGTGATTTGAACTGAAGATAAAACGGTTGGTGATTGTGAGAAGAATAAAACATAATCAGAACATAGTTTTCATACTGTGCATAAAATTCTGGAAAGCATAAATAAATTGTTAGTATTCAGTAGCAGACACACAGAGGAGTTTGGGGGATTTACCCTCCCTACCCTCTTTGTTTTTCTAAGATTTTAAACATTGTGTATAAAAGAGGAAATGAGCAGAAATGGATACTTACATATTTACATTCACTATGATTCCCTACATAATTTAAATACATGTAGTATTGCTTGTATCCTCAATGGAAAATGATTTAAGAATGGGAAACCAAAACACCTGGTATTTATTACAAAGTATTCAAAGGCATCAGTGTGGTTAGCCTAAATTTCTTGTGTTAATGCCAGAAATTTGAGCTACAATGAGATCTTTCAATCAATTTATTTTTAATTTTAAAAATTTCTTCAGCTACCTCAAAAAATTTGTTTTAATATAAAAAATGTATTATTTTATTACACTATTCATTTTTTTACTGTGTACTGGTTTAGAAATTCAGGGTGTTCAGAATGTAGTTATGCCATGGCACAACTTATTTATAAATATTGTTCATGCATTTATAAATAAACTGAACTGAATTATGTCCAAAAGTTTACATGTTTAGATTATTTCTTCATGTGATATAGCAATGAATTTATATGGGATACAAAGAAACTCAAAAATTATATGGGTGAGTCAAAAGGCACAGATGCAGGATTTCTGAAAGGGGGGGTCCAAATGCGATGGGTGAACAGGACTGGAGGAAAATGGTTAATTTTCACTTCCTTCCACTATGAAAACATATATATAAAATTTTATTAAAATACAAGTAAAAAAGAGTGGTCTGAACCCCCTGGACCCATCTCTGGATCCACTACTGATCAAAGTGTTGATATGGCACACACAAATGGCAAAATCCCAAGTGAACACTTTTGTGAAAGTATAGCAATAAGAAGACTCAGTCTTTTATAATAATTTGCTCAAATAAGATTATTAAACCTGTCAGTAAAGCATTTCAAATTTTGGTACACTCAGATAGCAATTTAACTGTAATATTATATGCACAGGGTATCTAAACATAAATAAGGGTAATTGTGGTATATAAATATAATGAACTAAAACAAACCTCAGACCAATTGATTGGTTCTCCAGGCTTCCCTTGTGGGGTGGAAAAATGCACAAATGGTAGGAAAATATCTTCATAGTTGAAGAAATACAAATATAGTAAAGTCGTGCGTGGAAAGTCTTTTAATCCAAACAGTAAGAATAAAGTTTGACCTGGATATCGAGCCTGTAATAGACAAATATATTTTTTTAAACTTTACTTATAAAAATTTTCAAAAAAAGAAACACTAACAATATTTCTCAACCAAATACAAATATATTTTTCAGACTGAGCCACATGAAGGAATTTGTGAATGAAAGAAATACATAATTATTGTAATTATGATTATGTGTATAATCTGTAATAAATTCCATATAAATTATAGTACTTGATATTTGTCTAAAACATTACAATTAATAATAAATATTAAAATGTAAATCTACTGATATCAAATCAGAATAATAAAAATAACATGCTAAACACACCTTATACTCCCATAATGTTCCAGGCATTTTTATACCTTTCTCTCGGACATCATGAATAGCATATAGCAACGCCTTTTCATGAAGAGGATTCGAAACATTTAGAATTTCTTGTAGATGACTTTGATCCAATGCCAGCAGCATATTTCCATCTGAAATAAATGGTTCAATCATGAGAGGACTAAAAAGGTAATTTTTAAAATGGACTGATCCTGAAGAAGATTTCACATAACACTCTCTTAAGGTAAGTAGTGCATTATCTTTTTTCAGGGAGCAGGATATAGCACAAATGTTAGCGTGTCCACCTTTGAAGCTATCGGTCATCAGATTGATCCTTCTCAGTGGACCAATTTGCAATTTGGGCTATTTTCCGTTCGAACCAGTGGTCCACAACTAATTCATGAAAGGCCATGGAATGTGATGTCCTGTCTATGGGACAGTGCATATAAAAGACCCCTTGCTGCTTATCGGAAAGAGTAGCCTATGTGGCAGCAGCAGGTTGAGGTCCAATAGCCGATGATGTGCTCTAGAGGTATCGTTAAATGAAACAAAATTGACTTTTTCTTTTTCACACATTTGAAATAAATCAATAAAGTATTTATATTTTAACAAGCTAATCAAGAATTTTACATAAATGCTGCTTTATTTAGTGGAAAGTTATTCAATAACACTAATAAGGGTCAACACACTAACAAACATGAATAAATAATAACACACAAAGAAAGAAATAACTCTCTGTTAAATGTACATTATAAGAATAATTAATAAGATGTCCAATAATATTTTTCAGTAATAAACCACACAAATATACAGAGTTCCTGCAGACTTCCATTAATCAAATTTCAAAACTTTTTCCATGACATTTCAAAACATTTAATGACCTTTTCACACACAAATCTGTAAATATTTACAGATGTATCACATTGCCATGAACTAAAATTGAAATCAGGAAAAACTGAATGTCCTATCTGTATAAAAAGACAGGGTTTATACTCTTTAGGGAGGAAAAAATCAGACTTTAAATGATGAAAATCATGGTTTTCAGGGACATAATGAAGTATGCTAATAGGCAGCCTGCTCAGCTTAGTACAGGAGAAGTGATTGCTCGCACTACGATAAGAACGAACGAAATTGTTTTGGCTGAAGCAGAAATTTAAAAACTTTTCAAGCGCCTTGGAAAGTTTTTGCAAATTTCAAAACTTTTCAAGTTTTTTATTGACCATGGGAACCCTGAATATAACCACACTCTCAAAACAAAATAATGTTTCTTCAATGAAGAGTTCTCATATTTTTATTTCATGTTTTATGAGGTTAGCCACTTTAGTCATTTTCATTTAAAAATTATATCAGATGACAAAATACAAACATTCAGCAAAACAACTTCATTTTAGGAATACAATAAGATTTAACATTAAAACATATATAACAAATCATCCTATAATTTTTGAGGTAATTATGACTACTCTGACTGCAAATAGCTATACAAATTACTGTATGCATTTAGCATGACATAATAAGCAAATTCCAGAAAGGATATTAACACAATTTTTTATCTTAAAAGAGGAAGTTTTAATAAAAAATTCTTCACTGCCAAAAAATATAATTTTTTAAAGGGGTATTTGTATTTGTTTTATTATTAATTTATGCTAATTATTGGATATCCTATAATATCTTTAACTTTGCAACTTACCAATATGATTTAACCGAACAGAAGGAACATAATCACTGGCCCAGCCCATCTCTTCCAGCCATTGTTCTACATCAGCCATCTTCCACCGGGCTACAGGCTTGTGAATGAGCAGATCTTCATCACTATTTCTCCAGTACCAAGCCAAATAGGCTACCTATTGTCATAACAAAATAATACACCTTGTCAGCAAATCAAAGTACAAGTATGTGCACACAACAAGAAAACACAATTTTTTTAGAAACATAGGACACTACCTATTAGTGTAAAAGAATTATATAATCTTTGATGAGGTGCATTTCTCCTGTACTAAGCTGAGCAGGCTGACTATTAACACAACGAAATAACCGTCAGCAAATGAAAGTAAAGTAAGTGCATACAATGAGAAATCACTGTTCTTCTACTACCATGTCAAGGATGCTGGTAGCATGCTGGTACTGTTTCCTCAAAAACCACGGAACAAAATTTTCGTATCACTGCTGCATTATTTTGGATTATCAAAAGCATGGAAGCAAAAAAATGTTTCCAATGAAATTTGAAATTCTATGGCCTGTATTAGTGTAACAGAATTATATAATTTTTCACCGGGTGCCGTTTCTCCTGTAGGCCTACTAAGCAGTGTAGGCTGCCTATCGACATAAGAAAATAACAGAACTTGTCAACAAATGAAAACACAGGTACATGTACACGAGAAATTCTTATTTTTCAAGAACCTACTGGAACACCAAAATCAAATAATCATTCATCACCATTCCTCCTCTACTAATCAACATAACAAATAACGCAATTCATTATCAAACAAATATTACATGCAGAACGTAATAATTAATTACACATATCAATTCAGTAAGAACGAACATACAGTATCCCTTATAAAAAAAAAAAATATTTAGGAGACTGTTGGTCTTGTATAGGTTTGGGTGAAAGGAGTAAAAACATTTAATTTTATGCCTGATGTTAAACTTACAATTATGACACACAGTGTGATACAGATGCCAGAGCAGAATGATTTGAGATCTGTTTCTGGTTTTGAACTGTTGGATACCAGCTTGTTGAACTGATCTATCTTCTCTTGGGATTCTGTGTTGTCTTTTATTTCTTCTTCCATCTGAGAAACCCGGCTACCCAGCATCTTCACCATCATGTTCCTGCAAACAGTAATCCAATAAAAATACACAATAAAATTTAAAGTAGTAATAACATAATAAACTACTTATTAGAAGGTAAAAAAAAATATATTTTTACCTATATAGTTTGTTTTATTTAACAACGCCTCTAGAGCACATTGATTTTTATCAATAAGCAGCAAGGTGTCTTTTATAGCATTTTGACCTGTAAATTAAATTGTCGATGAAGGTCTACAATTATTTACTCTTTCAGCATTGTAGCAGTACCCTATGACTAACTGTGGTCACCTCCATTATGGGTGAATCATTTCACATACTTACCTAGTGATCACCTGAAAAAGGAAAGTGGCAAATGTTTCTGCACCTGCATTTTGTCATTAATTTTATCCCACAAAAACTGGCAAAACGGCTGTCTTTATTTAGTATTTCTCATCTGGAAATCTTTGGATATGCAGTGGATTGCTCTTATGCTATTGCCAAAAGAATTGGCAAATCTGAATTTATTATTGTTGGCAGTCATGAACATCTTATTTGAGTTTTAAAACAAAACAGAAAAGAATTACCACATCCTTTACGGATATTTTTTTTAGCCTAACCTATATAAACATACCAGCATATGTGTGTGTGTGTGTATATTTGTGTGCATTTAAATATACATATAAACACACATACATGCTGGCATACATGTATCTCACCATCTACTGCCACCCCCACCAACTCTTGTCATGGAAAACAAATTTACCTTAGAGTAATATTGACTTGTGGATGTCCCTGCCATTGCTGCCTGCATGTCGGACACTCTTTCTTCTTGGAAGTGAGGAACCACCGAGCTAGACAAAGTCGGCAGAAGTTGTGACCACACACCAGTGTTGTTGGCTGTATCATCAGTTCATAACAGCAACTGCACAAGAAGTCATTGTCCGAGTCAGAACGTGCCAGAGTTCCACTGCCATGTTGTTGCTCATCAGGTTCACCTTCCATAGTTACAATGGTGTAAGCTGAAACATTAATATAATTTTTTTTAAATAAGTCCAGATGTCAATGGGATACAATAGTGCTTATAAAATTCAGCCACATTTGTTTTGTTTTTATTGTTTTTTTGTTTCTTAATGTATTTAAATGTATACATATACACATGTACATGTATATAATTTAAGCCAAATTCATATTATTTGTAGCCAATTTGTATTAAAGAATTCGGGTACATGACCCCTGAATATTAACTCAAAAAAATGTTTGTATAAACATTCTATTCCAACCAGTGGTCCACTACTGGTTTATCAAAGGCCATGGTATGTGCTGTCCTGTCTGTGGAACAGTGCATATAAAAGACACCTTGCTGCTTATTGGAAAGGGTAGCCTATTTTGCAACAGCAGGTTTCCTTTAAATAAATAAGTCAGAATGACCATATGATTTATGTCAATAGCCGACGATAAGATAAAATTCAATGTGCTATAGAGGCATCGTTAAATAGAACAAACTTTAATATACATATAATACATATACATGTATACAGGTGCAAAAACAATTAATTTTAAAGCCGACTAGGCCAACGGGTACATGATTTTTTTGACAAAGAAAAACCATTGCTGCCTACAAATAAATTTGTTTTTACATCAGATTCTGTAAAAGGAAAGACAGCAAATATACTGTATGTTTTTTAGATATTTATAACACCATCCTATAGTAAATAATTCATACACATTATGAATGTACATACTGTTTTTACATAAGCTAGCCAGTCAAGAGGTGAACACATGAAATAATGCAGGCATGTACATGAAGTTTACTGTTTGCATGTACATCCTGTGTCACATCTGTTGATGGCAGCTAATTTGTATATGTCACAATAAATAACATGAAACCATAAAAATTAATTACATTTGCAATTTACAAAATTAATTACATTGTGAATGAACTTGTAAATTTTATATAATAATTAAGTAGATATACATGTATATTTTTTAAAGACCCGAATTTATCTTATTACTTTTATTGTAAACCTACCCCGAAATTAAGACCACCCCACTATTCTGGATTATGGCTAGTAAAATCAGTCTCAATGGTCGTTTTCAGTGTATTTTGACCCCACTAAAGCGACCAAATTAAAATAGCAAGCCTCGTGTATAATGACTGG
>JAULBS010154763.1:0-20314 GCA_032355785.1 Symmetromphalus regularis | reverse complement strand
AGCCGTATGACACTTTACACAAAGCTGTATGATTAAAACAGCGACAGTTGCAATACTAGTAATCAATTGTTCTACAGGCATTGCTTAAGCTTTTTAACGTATGCTGACAGTGCAGGTTTAATCAAGGTGTCATTCGTTAGGCAGGCCAGGCTCATTTCACTGGGCAGGTTAACTCCTAAGGGATCATCTCAAAAGGAAACATGTTTATGAAAACAGTATCAATTATTCTACGAATCAACAAGTGTAGAATGCAGACTAAAGGAAGAGAAAGTCGAATTGTTCGAAATATAGAAAAAATCTGTTGGGTCGTTGTTGAAATCACCATATTATGAATTCAGAATAAAGAAACAATTTTGACAACAAAGAGCGTATACATTTTAAGTGATGTTGTTTAGAATAGTTTGTATTGTTTTTCATAAACAAATGCAACTTGGCATCATGAATATTTTAAAAGTCATTACAAATTAATTGTTTTGGCTTTATGGCAATTTATGTGTATACTACTACATTTAGACAACACACCTGTTTCTCTGTTTGACTGATTTAAGAGTACTGTTATGACCGCAAGTTAGGTTTCGATTTACATCTTTTATTTGAGCTCGTTCGAATAATAATCGCCATGTCATCGATCTCACGCGGTTTACATCCTTAAAGATGGAAAGAAGGTAGTGGCAGACGATCTGATCATATCACGGCCTGTAATCATTCAACTATCATTCCTTGGGGAAATAATTTCCAAATGAACACCGATGCATTATTGATCAAAAGTAAATTGATTGCGCTAACGCTAGATAAGTTAAGGCACAGTATTTGCTCTTTTCCTAGATAATGATTAGTCTGGATATCTAAGTGTATTTGAGCAAATCAACAAGTGAAGAATTCTACCTAAAGAAAGAGAAAGTCGGATTGTATGAGACGTAGAAAAAATATATTGGGTTATTGTTGAAATCAGCATATGACGAATTCAAAATAAAGAAACGGTGATTATGAGATATATACAATGTACAGAGAAATCTAGTGTATTAGAGTTAAGAAAATCAACAAAGCACGAATTCAGTCTAAATAAGGGACAAACTCCGATTGTACGAAATGCGGAAAAATAATCTGTTAGGTCATTTTTGAAATCAGCATATGATGAATCCAGAATAAAGAAATTTTTTTGACAATAATTATGAATATACAATGTATAGAGAAATCAAGTGTGTTGGAGTTAAGAAAATCAACAAGTGACGAATTCAGTCTAAATAATGTCTGATTGTACGAGATGTAGCAACAGTCTATTGGGACATTGTTGAAATCATAATATGATGAATTCAGAATAAAGAAATAATTTTCACAATAATTATAAGATATACTATGTATAGAAAAAATTAGTATATTGGTGTTAAGAAAATCTACAAGTTAAACATAAATAAGATGATAATTTCGATTATACGAACTGCAAAGAGAACTTGCGTCAAATCAATTCTAAGGAACTAAAGTGATGGATTTGAAAATACAGTAAGGGAAATGCTGATTGTGTGCGCTATATAGGAGCATCGATTGTATTAGTATTAAGAACATCATAACGTTGTGGATATGGCATAAAGACAGGGAAATTCTATTTGAACTAGATATAGATTACAAATAAATGTATTGGGTTAGCATTAAAGAAACCAACAATGATGAATTTCTGTATACGTAAAGAGACGTTCTGAATATACAACATGATTATTGACAGGACAATCTAATGGGTCAGTGTGTTTAAACTGTTATAAAATACAAAAACAAACAATCGTGAACCTAAACAGAACAAACTGGAGGCCATTTTTCAGGACCACTGTGATAATACAGATTATTTGCTTCATTCATCACACCATGTACCACAAACTGATACTTTTAGATGCACAATTTCACTTCTTTAATCCCGTTGTGTATTTAATCCAGCCCGCTTTGTAGATATATACGATGAAGACAATATACATGGTAGGGTTCTTTATTCCAGCAGAGGCAATGGTGGGTTTACCAAGCAGCAAATGTTATCGTCCCGCATTTTCTAGGACCACGCACTAAATGTTTTGTTTTATAAATTAAATATGTTTGTTTTTTAATTAATTTTTTTTATTGTCGTGTTATCTTTCTGTACAGAAAATAAAATTAATTGAATTACTTTACTATGCAAATTAATTTATGCTACAGGCCCAGCACTAGCTTAAAAATCTATAAAACAATAATATAATTAAAATACATACACTTACAGAGAAAAGTTTATAAGACAAAATACATCAGATGTATAGATTACTCTTTCTGCAGTATATTTGGAAATATATAGTACACAGCATGAATCATAAATAGATTAAAAATTAAAATTAAACACATTGTTGCATCTGTGTTTATAGAGATGAATGAAATTAAAAGTAGTTTAATGATTTACACGATATCCCATGCATAGTAACTTAACCAGTAGCGAATCCTGGGGGTCAGGACACCCCTTTTCTATATATTTTTTTATTTTCGAGTGGAAGGACATGAAAATTAACCATTTCCCCCTTTCTATTCACTCATCACTTTTGGACACCCCCTTTTCAGAAATTCTGCATCCGCGCCTATTAACAGATTTATTTTCATAATATTTTGTCAATTTTGCACTGTTTTATAAAACTTCAAAGCATCTTGTTATCACTTGCAAACCATCTAACACACACGACACGTTATCACTGACATGCCATCTAACATACAGGGAAATGGCAATCGTTATTTTCTACATGTAAACGTTAATGGCTAATGCTAAACGGTTACGCCTGCCATAGTGTCATACGAAGCGTGGCAAGCCCGTGCGGCAAACCACTTAGGACCTACGTGTGATGAAAAGACATGAAAGGAAGATAATACAGAAAACACGGCAGTATTACTCGTCTGGCAGCACAAACTAAACAGAATCAGAGGAAAGAACAAATCAATCATTTACTGTAGCGTGATTGCTTCCGCTGTGTTTTACTTATTGTTCTACAGTTGTCAATAATATACGTTATCATATGGCGGAACACTCTAAGTAACGGTACTGTTTTCGTAAAAACAGGCTCCAGTGATGTAGTGGTTACTGTGAGGTACAGGGATCAAATCTCAATCGATGCGTAACATTTTTAATCTCCGCTCCAACCCAGAATTAGTGTTCCGCGAGGCTTGGTAGGTATGTGTACGCCACTTGTACTGACCAGTAGTCCACAGCTGGTTTATTAAAGTCGTGGTATGTACTTTCCTGTTTGTGAGAAAGCGCATACAAAAGAGTCATTGCTGCTAATCGAAAAGAGTAGCCTATGTGGCGGTAGCAGGCTTCCTATGAAGACCATTAGTGGAAAAACTCCATAATAATGTTTGACTCCTAATAGTAGCTGAATAATTAATGTGCTGGGGTTTCATTTAATTTAGGCACAATATGACTTGGACTCTGTCTTCTACTGAAAGAAAACAAACGACTTCATAATTTAAGCTTGTCTCCATGATGTACTTTATAACTTAAACAACTCTTTGCTGTCAGAGATTTGTCAAAATCGACCTTCAATTGTTTTTCAGAGATATTTAGTTTTGAACACGATATCTGATGGCATCAGAATAATGATCAGCACCCTGAAGAAATAAATGGCAAATTGCTAGCTAGTATTATATTCAATTACAATTTCTTTTTAAGGAAATTAACAGCGAAATTCTCAAGGAGATAAAAATTGCTTCCATTAAAATTACTTTTTTATGCGATTCTCCAAAATTCACAACCGAGTGACGGATGCAACGTCTGTGAAGGAAGGTGAGCTGAGAGCTAAAGTAACTAAAACAGCTATTTTCGTCTTTGCAGGTGTCTAAGGTGAAAGTCATGATGTGACAGATGTCAAGTGTTAAATGGCAAAGTTCTTTACTCAGATAGAGGATATTAAACGAGTTGCTATTTATTATCAAATTTATGTCCCGAGTGAAATGTTTTTTTTTTCTTTGTCACGATAAAGCTAAAGCTCATGACAAAGAAAAAATGTTTTATTTGGGACATAAATTTGATAATAAATGGTAACCCCAGACAATTTTAATTATATTATTATTTATACTTTCTAATTGCGCAACAGTTTAGAAAAATACTATCCTATAACATTTTGTTGTGCATTTTCTAGTTTTAGTGACGTGATTTGCACTTTAACAAAATAAAAATGATGTCATATTTAGTACAGGCAAGCTTATTGGTCATAACGCACAGAGCGACCCAATGAAATGCCTTGTTAAACCAAATATAATTTTTCTCAATGAGAAAATATGAAACCTATGACGTCCCACTGGGATAATAATAATAATTAATATTTCCTCCATTCGATGCTCAGTATTCCAAGCAACCACCTAAGATCAACTGAAGTGTATAAATCTAAGTTATTCAACGAGTCCATACTTTAAAAAGAATAACATTCTGAAATAACATGTTTCCATGTGTTCGTAACATACTTTTAATCCAAAGAAACAAAAGTGTTATTATGCTCAAAACCATATCTCGGCAAGTTGAGGGAGTTTATGGACGAAGTCGTGACCGCAGACATGTACTTATGTAAAATAATGACTGGCCAATTCATTTCGATAAAATACAACCATAATATTTTGTTTTGTATCAGATTCAGGTTACCTGCAAGTCTTGACGTAGTAGTCTATACAACCCTATCTCGTCTGGATCAAGGTTCGAGTTGCATCCAACTTTTTACAGAGCATTTAATACGTCCATGCCTCCGAATGTCAAGCTGATGACAGTAGTTCAAAATCCGTTGAAGGCTGGCTCACATTAGACTACGTGTCAAAACAACCAACTGTTTAATAAATCAATATGCTCTAGTGGTGTCGTTAAATAAAACAAACCATAAAAATATAATAATACGCCCAGACTTGTTGTTAGTGATTATGTGCGAGTGGTTATTGTCATGAAATACTGTTTTATCTGGGCAATAAATGTGTGCAATTTTACTTCATCTAGTGTCAATGTGTAAAGTACTATTCTGTATGAACATTAATGGGATAACAGTAAGATTACCATGGCAATGTTTGTGCGAAATTACGGTTGTATCAGACACTTCATGTTACACTGAAACGTAATAATGACACTAGCAATGATTTGTTTTATTTTAAGAGTGAATGGTTGTAGTATTAAAATCTATGGTGTATAATTATGAGCACTGTCAGGAAGCGAGCAGCACTTAGAGCCATATATGTTTTAAAAAAATCATAATATTATTCTCTTCCAAAAAAAGTAGGGGACTCTAATAAGAATTTACAATTGCCAAACGTGTAAGGATATATACGTGTAAGTATTAGCTGTGGAGTATGGTTATATCATAATAGTGAATTAATTGGGCAAATATTACAATCAGTAGTTCAGTATTACAGTAGGTTTTATAACAGCCAAAGACCCTGAAGGACATTTGGAGTCATAAGTAAAATTTGAAAGTTAACTCTGTTTTATTAGTAGTGATACCGCCACGATGTGTCAGACATTCATTCAGTTGACGAGACATACTGCGTATGAGTCTCCCAATGGCCATTTGAGGTAGTCTGTTCCACTTCTCTTGCAGTGCCTGACCAAGTTCCGCTAACGTGGTCGGCCGTCTTTGACGTTACCGCACACGTCTCCCTATCATGTCCCAGACGATAAACATACCTGAACGTTCTTTATTAGGATGTCTGTCGTCAAAACGTATGTTAGTTCTAATATTAATGTTTCAGGTTCCCTACTTTTTTTGAAGAGTATATGTTAAAACGATAATAATATTATACAGGATTTCATTTACATTATTTAGTTATCATTAACTGTTGTAAAAAATTTATCTTCGATTCAATTTTATTATTATTATTTTAAATATATTATTATTATTATAAATTTCTTCGTATTATTATTTAAATCTCTAAAACTCAGCATTAATACGATTGTTCTGTTAATGTCAGTATATGTATATGTTTTTCTCAGTCATCTTACACTTTTTCTGACTAAATCGATTAATCCCGTCTATAACACGGTCGGTTGCCGTATTTATCTAGGTTTGTCTTTTAACAGATGTACCTGTAATAATTATTTGTATTACAAGGCATGTGTTTGATCACCTGTTGCCACCAGGCGCTTAACGAGCTTCGGTTACTCATTCCCAGTAATGTGGAATTTATCAATAAACCTGCACTCCACCAAACATCCCATTTTTCCTCGATCACTCGGTCTCGTCGTATTAATTTGCAGTTGTAACTAACACCAAGTTTTGTCATTATAGCTTGATGATGTCGTACTTGAATGTATAAATCTGTCACCAGTCATTCCTGTGTGGGCCTTGCTGACAAAAAAAGAAGACTTACAAGTGCTGTAGACTGTCAGAGATACACTAAGAAGAGGAAGTTGTTTCAGTGTGTTGAACTCACTGCGCTCGCTACCTCTGTGAATGCCTATTGATTGACTCACGCCAACGATTGTGACAATTCTATGTTTTGGTGAGGTTTCTCAAATCGCGAAAGCCCAGCTTTGATTGGCGGTGTGAAATCCAAGCTGCGAAATTGATGATTGCGATTCAAGGCAGAGAGGTTTCCGCATCCCCGCTATGTGTCAGTGTAGTGATGGTGCATGGGAATGCGGCAGCCAGGACTCGCGTCGAATGACGTCCGATATAGCATTCAAACACAGACTTCCAATAGTCCAGCGGTATTCATCATACGTTCAATAGACCAATGAACCAAATAGTTCTAATAGAACATAGTTATATTCGTCCGGATTCCAGCAGATAATTCAAGCAGTGACTTCTATAGCCCAGAGTTGTATTTGTTCAACGTCCGATACAGGATTCACGCAGATACTTTTAAAAGTCCACAGTTTCTGTTCATTCGGTGTCATATACAGCATTCAAGTAAATATATCTAATATTACAGTTATATTCATCAGGTGCCTCTCCTCGCAGAGACGTCCAAAAGTTCAAAATTATTTTGCTGGACGTACAATACGTCATTCAAGCAAAGACCTAATAGTATATAGCTGTATTCAAAATACAGTTTCAAATCCACCTTATTCTTAGTGTTAATTATTTCAAGTAGTAACTGGACAATAGTTCTTCCCTTGCAACTTGAGTGCTGAGCTGTGCTGGATTTCTGTAATATTAATAAGGATTTACTAGTGCTCTTGTAGAATGGAACGGAGTTAATGAAGAGGAATATGATTCTGTTTCCAATACGCCGTCGTTGCAGGTTTGGTATTACTAATATATCTACTAATGTTAAAGCAGATGTAATGTAAATAGCATTATGTTAATTTGGTTGGTTGTGACATTTGAGATGGCGTTTATCAAAGAGAATCACGCAGTCTGAAAATACCAATATTATATATCATTAAAGACGATACTGACGTATTTATCTCAAAACATTTGAACATACTTTAAGAAATTACAGTTTTGTTAAACTTCGTGATATATACAAAGATTTGTAAATTTAAAAAATTTAAATACGAAAATTATTTATACAAGTTTTAAATATGTAGAGAAACAATACATCACTTTGTTTTCCTTTGAGAGGATATTACCTTCCATTATTTCATTTTCCTTTTTTTTTTCTTTTATATCTTGAAGATGCTAAAGAAAAGTTGAGGAATCATTTTTAAATATGGCGGTTATGTAGTTCTAAATTATTATTATTATTTTAATTAAAATCATTTTTAAAGATTTAAACTTTAAAAAATACGAAACGATGGATGACTTAAAAAAATTTTGGGTGAAAATTCTTACCAAATATAAAAGACAGTATGTATATTGTGACAATCTTTATTGTTTGCCTGCGTGTCTATATGAGATACAGAGTGTATCGAGCCAATATAAATAAAAAGTGTAATTGTCCTAATTTCTGATATTTTGAACTATTTGTTAATTCATTAACTTTGAATTATATCACTAATGTTTAAAACCAGGAAAGATCAACTGAGTCGAAACAAATATAATTATAAACAAAAGTTTTTTCTTAATACACTAAACCATTAATCTTTTATAATGTTACTTTTTTCGAGAAACTCAGAACGAATAACTGCCCACACTAGTGTATGAATCATTAGTGTTAAATCAAATTATAACGCCCTAATTAAATTTGATATAATGACAGAAACCCTTCAAGCATTGACATTAAGCGTAACAACAGCCAATCTCAACTCACGAGATGTGTACCACACAGGTTATTAGCGATCCGTCATTTTGTATTCTTGACCACCGAGAACTTTAACCTAACGTATGTGAGGCACTTTTGTATTTCGTATTCTTGACCACCGAGAACTTTAACCTAACGTATGTGAGGCACTTTTGTATTTTGTATTCTTGACCACCGAGAACTTTAACCTAACGTATGTGAGGCACTTTTGTATTTCGTATTCTTGGCCACAGAGAACTTTAACCTAACGTAGATGAGGCACTTTTGTATTTCGTATTCTTGGCCACAGAGAACTTTAACCTAACGTATGTGAGGCACTTTTGTATTTCGTATTCTTGGCCACTGAGAACTTTAACCTAACGTATGTGAGGCACTTTTGTATTTCGTATTCTTGGCCACAGAGAACTTTAACCTAACGTATATGAGGTACTTTTGTATTTCGTATTCTTGGCCACTGAGAACTTTAACCTAACGTATATGAGGCACTTCTGTGTTTCGTATTCTTCGCCACAGAGAACTTTAACATCACGTATATGAGGCACTATTGTATTAAATCGGTTTAAACATCACGTATTATTATTCAGATTATTAATAGGAGAAACAACGAATGACCCTTTTTAGACACGTTTATGCTCACGTTACGTGAAGTGTGGGAGCATTTTTTAATATATGGATTGGAAACCGGCAAATCGCATTATTGCACTATTGATAATGTTTAAACTTGGTATAAACCGACCTGCTAACAGATATAGCTTTTAGTTTTGATATATTGTATACGTATGTTCTTGTACCCATGTTCACTGTGTATGTGTATTAAAGATAAATGCTGGGCTATTATTACGTCAAGTTCTTGCAGTGGTAAACACTTTAATGTAGACCTCAACCAGACATTTATAACTGTATTACCATAACCTTTGATATGATAATACTGAACTGTCTTGTAATATTTGCATGCGAGTACGTACCGATTGTTTCATAGTGTCCTTACAATGTTGTACTCAATTGCTATTGCTATATCTAGGCATTGCTGTCTTCATCATGGGTGTAAATCCTAAGGGAACGGGAGTGACACGTGCCCCCACTTTTTGGACGGGTGGGGGGGGGGGTGCCTTTATAATTACACACATTCTTTTTTGCTTTGAAAAATTGAAATTAAAATGCCTAAATAATCATTTTTACCAGTATTTTCTCTATATTGCATCAGTGTAACAGTTAACCATGTGGTCTTAGCTCAAATATACCGTGGTGCACGGGGGTCCACAATGGCGTCAATCCTGAGGGTTAGGTGACACATCCCCCCCCCCACACGTTTTGGACAGAGGGATACTCCTTCCCCTCCCCTTTGGACGGAGGTGGGGGATGATCTCCATCCATATAGATTCACACTTATAATAATGTATACAGGTATGTTTCTACGTAAACCAGAGAAGAGAACTCGGTGACTATAGTTTACAATAGTCAGTTATTTCACTTAAAACCATATTGCTTTTCTATGATTGTGTGATAGTTAAAATTGAGTGCGATGTCGCATGATGGCTTTACTGAACACCGTATTATCGTTCCACACAAGCTGTTTTGGCTGGCTTCTAAATCCAGAGGATTACTAAGCTTAGAGATTCTTCCACGTCAGATACTCAGAGGCACTTACATATTCATGGTTAAATCGATGTCTCGTGTAATAGCGATCTGCACAAAAAATAGTTGTCAGACTCTGAAAGTCTAGACTGAAAAACATGCAATGTGCATTACAGTCTAAACCAAGTTTGTCATTTAAATGAATCACTAACAATTTGTACTTTTGTATCTGTAGTTAACTATAGTAAGTTTGTGAGTTAAAACAATAAAATAACTGAGTTGAACTAAATTCAAATGAACTGAATAGAAATTCTCATATTATGGTGATACAATATTGAGTTAGATTTAGAATTTGTCTTCAAGATACATTGTCATTTAGTTACATTGTCATCACAATGGATTTAAATTACGTCAAACTAAATTATTTTGTTCAATAAAGTTTGTTTTATTTAATGACGCCTCTAGAGCACATTGATGTTTATTTTATCATCGGCTATTGGACGTCAATCATAGTCATTCTGACATATGTATTTACAGGAAATCCGCTGCCTCCACATAGGCTACTCTTTCTGATAAGCAGAAAGGGGTCTTTTATATGAATTTTTCCACAGACAGGACAGCATATATAACTTTGATGAACCAGTTGTGGACCACTGGTTGGAACGGAAAATAGCCCAAACAGCAAATGGGTCCACGGAATTGAAATGAAATTCTCATGTTATGATGACACAATATCTAGTTAAATTTAGATTTTATAGTTAAGATACATTGTCATTTAGTAACATTGTCATCACATTGGATGTAAACTGATGTCGAACAAAATTATTTTGTCCAGATGCGATATATGCGACATGTGGACATAACATACCATTGATTATTTGCATCATATGTCAGGTTTGTCTAATTGGCCGGCCTAGTTCTAAGGGCTATGGTAATTTATATAATATACTGATCTATTTTTAAATGCGTGAAATTTATTCCAATATCCTAGATCTATGTATTGAAAGTGGAAGAATGCTGAACACAATCAGACGTGTTTCAAATATCAGCTTTTTCCATTCTATCTATTCACTGTTCTGCAGAAATGGTATTTGATTCCACGCGAACTCTAGTGTCCACAGTGTTGTCGGGAGAAGCTAAGGAACGCTAACAACAAACGGCAGCTCATTGCAGAGGTTGAGACAGTTGCGTGTGTAGCTTAATAAACTCGATGGGTGCGATGTCAGGAGACTGTAGGATGTGGAATTGCGTCCTAAATCAATATAATTTTAGCACGAGAATAACAGTGTAGCATCAGTCGTGATGACGGTCAAACTCGCATGCTCAGCTTTAATATTCACCATCTGGGTTCGTGGAACATATTGATCATCTTAGATATGACATCACAGATAGAGTGATGACGGTCAAAGTCGCATCCTCAGCTTTAATATTCACCATATGTGTGCATGGGACATATGGACCATCTTAGATATGATATCACAGAAACAGTGATGATGGTCAAACTCCCATGCACAGCTTTCATATGTCTTCATCTGGGTTCATGGGACATATCGACCATCTTAGATACGATATCACAGATACAGTATTAAAACTTCACTTTGTTCTTACATAGCATTCTTACATCATCTTCCTTACCTTTATAGCGCTATTTCTGAATTGTTCTTTTGTATATCATATTAGTAATCATCTAATTCTATCTTCATCATCCTCCAAACTTGATTTCGTAATTACACGTTTATATAAAATACACTTATAATTTCCCAAACTCTCTAACCTTATATGTATTTGCTTATTCCACCTTTCAGTATTATAGTCCTGTAACTATTTTCCCACTCACTTTCTTAAAGTTATATTTCGAATTCACGTTGTCACGTACGTTTGTTACGTTATATAGTACGGGTGTAAGTATGTATACAAATATGTGAAGGTGTAGATGTTGGTACAAATTTCTTTAATATAACTGATAATTTGTGTGAAATCTTAAGGACCAAAGTGTTGTGTTAATAATAATAATAATAATATCGTGAACAAAATAGTCACCATCTAGTGGACTGGATTTGTATGCATACCTAATGCTTTCAGTAATGCCAATTTGAACCCAACCATATTTTGGCACAAAGAAGAGTATTTTTGTCACCTACTCTATGTAAAGCAGTTAGTTTTTTCAGGGTGGAGTTAAAGAAATATCGACAAATTCCATGTGGTGAATATCACGTACGTTTGGCATACATATTTCTGTTAGGGTCACGTTTCATCATAACTCTAAGAGTGCTACGTCATATATCACCTGACCTCCTTATTTATTCATAAGAATTATTGACAATTCTAATTGATCAGCCTCTTGAGATTTTTGCGTTCACTGAAGTCTTTATGTCCGTGGTTTGGTAATAAATAGAATATCGAATTTCTGTTTTTAAGTCAACCATGTTAATTCTTATGCTCTCGTCAGGGTAAAAAAAAATTGTTATGTTTTAGACAATCATGTATTTATGTATTCGTTTATTTAGTTTGCTAAAAATGCTGCTCAGAACAACAATGTACTTTATGAAATAGTGTTCTTGACCAAACCCCTAATACATATATATAAAATGTTCATGTCTGTTTTATGCTATTTTCCGCCTGTGAAGCTGCCGGTCGTCGGATCTATCCTTCTCTGTAGGACCCATTTGCTGTTTAGGCTATTTTCCGTTCCAACCAGTGGTCCACAACTGGTTCATCAAAGGCCGTGGTATGTACTGTCCTGTCTGTGAGACAGTGCATATAAAAGACCCCTTGCTGCTTATCGGATAGAGTAGTATATATGACGGCAGCGGGTTTCCTCTAAAATAAATATGTCAGAATGACTATAATTTATGATTGACGTCCAATAGCTGATGATAAGATAAAAATGAATGTGCTCTAGAGGCGTCGTTAAATAAAACAAACTTTAATTTAGTCTTATATTGATATTATTTTTAACTTAATTTGGGAAGTGTTAGATACAAAGTTTATCTTTATGATTTGCAGAAATCCTTAAAAATAAAAGCAGCTACCTGGTAATTTTTTGCCAGTGGCAAGAAACTCAAAAGTTTGTTAATATGAGAGTCCTAAAATCTCTACAAGGAACCCTTGACCTGGATAAAATCTAAGGCTCTGTGTGGGTTATCTAAGAACACTGACTGATAAAGCAATTTGAAAATGGGACTGATAACAGTGATATAGCAAAATGAAAAAGAGGGTTGCTATACTCATGTACAGTGTTAACAAAAAATGAGGTGCACTTGATGGTGGATGTCCTACAATAAAGGGAAAATTATTTATAAAAAGGTGGTGTGCACCCCTGTACTGTATCCCTAGATGAGCATATGAAGGATTGACTTATTAACACAATGACTGCCAACTACGAGTATACACTTAGATAAAAGTGTTCCAGATTTTGCCACTACGATTATACTCATTGTAAAGCCAGAGCTTCACTAGTAAATTAAAGATGCTACCAATGGTTATAACTCATCAATATGTTTGCTGGCAATGGGGAATAACGAATTAATGTAATGAAGTTACATGTTTAAAATTGTTGTACATTTTTTCTTCACATAAATAACTTTGCTGAATCTGTGTACTTTTAGTGGCAAAAAGAAGAAACCCACTATATTGTGTTTGGCTGTCAACGTGTTAATATTATGTATACATGAGCTTTATTAACTCAGACTTCACATAATGCCAAACAACTTAAAATTGTGCCTGAATCATATAATTTGCAAGTCTGTCGCTTTAATGCAGCCATATTGATCTCAGTATTGCTAATTGATCTGACATTTCAGAAGTTGAATTCTGAGCTTTTGTGATATCTTATCTTTTAAAGCTGAGAGCAGAAGCTTTTAAAAATTTTCAGCCATTATAACTCCAAGTATAATGCTTGCCCTTTGCAAAAGTATCGGACCATCTGTTCAGGTCATGTATAAAAAAAAAATTAAATTCGTGTTTTTATTTTTCTGCCATTATAACTCCAAGTATAATGCTTGCCCTTTTCAAAAGTATAGGACCATCTGTTCAGGCCATGTATTAAAAAAATAATAATTAAATTCGTGTTTTTATTTTTCGGGCTTGGGGATTTTATAACTTCTCTTCTAAAATGTTTTGAGAAGTCTGTGTCACCTACATAACCTCAAATTATGTTTCTGTTTTCCATCTGATGAAATAAATAATAAAAATCCAATTTCTTCTTCACATACATGTACCTTTAAGAAAGAAATAGGTACATGTATGGGAATTGTGTGACCATCAGCATATATACATGCCAGTAAAGCTCATGGAATGCCTCAAGGTATATCCTGTAAACACCCCAAGGCTTTGAGTGAAAAAATATATATATATATTTATATACATGTATGTACATATTTGAGACAATGTAGGTACAAATGGAAATAGTTTTTGTCAATTTCTGTACACTGACAGGCAACAAATTAGCTTCCAAGTCCAAAATACCCGAATTCATTTTCAGATGTGGGATTTTGCCTTCTTGGATCCCCTATCAGGGCCTAGCCATCTCTTGGATTTGGATTTCAGGCTGAATACTCTCCAGCCACATTTTCCAATTTTCCATGCCTGAAGAAAGGATTGTTTCTTTGACAAAACCCCTGCACAGTGGCCATTAGGTGTCAAACATACATGTACAGTGTTTGTGACTCATGGTCTACAGAGGAATGCTGTCACTGTCATGTAAACTACTCTTTCTCATTATCAACCAGGGATCTTGTATATGTGCTTTACCACAGACAGGACAACACATTTCATTTGATTGCACCACTTTCACTTTCATGACATTACCGACATTACAGTATGTTAACTTAACTAGTTCCTGTGTATCAGTTCAAAACAATTACTAAGAAACTAATTACTTTGCGGCACTTCAAAATGAAACCAGTTAAGTTGGTAGCCATTGCTCACAAATAACCATGTTGTTCTCAAATTAATGCAGTCTAAAGCCCTGAAGTACATGAACAACAGACTTTTTTATATCAGTTGTGGACCACTGGCTAGAATGAGAAATAGCCCAAATGGATCTGATTAAACAGATTGGTCTGACAACCTATGACACCTGAGATGGATACTCTTGAACTAAGTGTATGTCCCACTCCTTTTATGACCGTCATGAAAGGATATCATACTGGGTAAACTACTGAACCAGGTGGTCTAGAATTACTGCCCAGTACCTTGGACAAGTTACAGTAGGCAGTTTGCCCAGCACTCATATTGTCACGTTTGATATGTTGATACTTTATCAAAAGCTAATAACTGGTATACATGTATAAATGATGCTGATTATTAGCAGATCATAAAACCAGTTGACATATGTTCTGGAAGTCTTCACCTGGTACCAGCCTCAGTGGCACAGTGGTTAAGCTGCCGGTCTCACAACTGGTAGGTACTGGGATTAAATCTCATTCGAGGCATGAGATTTTTAATCTCGATACCAACTCCAACCCAGAGATATATGTAATTGGCTCCACAAAGGCTTGTAAGCCAATTACACCGACCTGTGGTCCACAACTGGTTTATCAAAGGTGCTATCCTGTCTGTGGGAAAGCATATATAAAAGATCCCTTGCTACTAATTGGAAAGAGTAGCCTATGTGGGAGTAGTGGGTTTTCTCGAAAAGAATACCATATGTCAGACACTTAACAGCTGCTGAATAAACAATGTGTTGGGATGTTGTTAAACAAACAATCCTTTCCTTTCTTCGCCTGGTTGGCAGATTTGTATGGAATCTCGATTAAATGCATACATGAACAATGTACATTAAAAATACATACTTTTATCAAAGGTACATTTATCATTAAAAAGCAACCCACGTTCATGTATGTGACTGTGCATAAATGTCATTGTTTATGACAGTCAAGTGCCTTTGGTTCTTGCTGCAGTCACACCCACTTGGTCTTTCAATACTGTAGAACAATAGAATGTATAGTCTTTATAATAAAAAGATTGAGAAACTATCAAATTTAAAAAAATTCTTCTGACATGATTAAATTGTTCTTAGCCATGCAGCATGCAAGTCTTTGTTTCTGTGACGTGATGTATTATTGGAGTCAAACCTGCTAGATTAGTAGATATATAAGGCTAAATAAAAAAATACCCTTGGTTTTGGTCACCCGACCAACCGTATTTTCCAAAGCCCATAAAATGCAACAACAGACAATTTTGTAAAAGTGGAAAAAAATATTGTACACTACAAACTCCGATCGTATTTCGTCAAAATCGCCAACCCAATTGCGAGGGATTTTAGTGTACAGTCTGAATTTTGCATCATCTGCTGACATCAGTGGACTTTTCCCCAAATTTGCCCAGTCATAGTGTCCCAAATTTGTCTCATTTCAAAAATTAACCTTTATAAAAAAAAAGTTAAAACAAAAAATGCTTTGCCTACTACCCTAATTTTCATCATCCATGTGACCCAAACCTGTAGATAGACACTTATGGTAGATATACATTGTACAATGTTTAGCACATTGGTTAATCAGTGGCTGTTAGATGTCAAATAGTATTTGTGACAAATGGTTTATAGAAGAAACCTGCTACTGCCACATAAGCTGTTCTTTCAGATTAGCAGCAAGGGGTCTTTTGTATTCACTTTCCCACAGACAGAACAGTATAATATTATAGCATAGCCTGTGTAACACCAGTCTTGAACCACTATAGCTGGAAAAAAGTAGCCCTGTGGGTCTCATCTCAGAAGCATGTTCTACCTCTGAGTTACAACCCACTTATAATAATACAAAAGCACACAGTCAGTGATGCTGAGGCTTCTCCCCAGACCCGGTCTTAGGCCAGGTGGGGGCGTGCCCGAACCAACATGGATGGGGGCACGTTTCAAAATCTTGCCCTGCCCTGATGCTGAGAGACCCCCAGGTCCGGTACCCTTCTCTTTAAGACATGGGGACCAATATGGATGTGGGCACGTTTTAAAAACGGTACGATATACTGAAAGGTAGACCAGCAGGGGCAAGTAACATAGGTCTGTGTCTCAAGCCCTACTACTGGATCCCCAGACTCCCAGGCCCGGAACCCCACTGCCACTCTCAGCAGCCTTGTAGATAGTAATACATATATATATATATATATGACATATATACAGTATGACATTGGCTAAGCCGGAATTTTATATTGGCTAGTGGATGGGGATGCACCGACATTTACATTATCTACGAATCTGGTAATGCCAGCCTTTACAGGTGTTATGGATCAAACAGGAAATAACTGGAGGACAATACAGTTAATTCAAATTTATTTTTATTAAATGGCACTGAAAACCACTTACAAGATTACAAGACAGGCAAATATAAAGGGGGTAGGAAATAAATGTGTGATTGGTGGGGGGGGGGGATGATCCTCATACCTCTCCTCCTCTCACTTGACTACACCAGTTATGCATAGTATGTCTGATGTCAGGAAGTTGTGGATGTTAATGAGGTACATGATTAACAGTCACAATTAATCCATCTGCCAATGTAGTATATGATTATAATACATATTATACACACATTACTACATAACCATTGATTAAATTTTATACATAAGATACCATCCATTATTTATTTTCCCCTATATATTTCAACCTATGTGTAATTGTCACCTGCTCACAATGGCCTCTTAGTGTGTTATTGGATGGTTGTTATAGTAATGTTTTATTGTATACAAATCTGTATGCTGTATGCAGAACATAAAAAAGAAAAAGTGAGTGAAAATATTCAAGTTTCCATTGTTCAAGGTCATCGAGTCTGATCGTATTGAATACCATGTTATCGACCTAGCCTACGTGTAGCCTACCTGCATTGTGAACATTATTGAATGTATGTGTATGTGGTTCAGCAGAGTCACATTAATATTAAATGTGGGAGTGTGTGTGTTGCGACATACAGAAATCACATACTCGACATAGTTGAGAGATTGCCAACAGACCGACAGTCTCCACAGCAGGAAGATACTAATGTATAATATACTACTTACCAACGCTCCACTATGTATTAATTTCTTCGTTATATCTCGTTATCTCTTACCGGCTACTGTCTACAGGACTGATTAGTGGTTTTATTACTTATAGTTGTCATGTGTTCATTATATCTGTCTTGTTTCTGATGTTAAACCATACCTGTACTTTTTATAATTAATATTTTCATAACCTACATGTACTTACAATCTTCATTTTGTATACTCAACCAAAAAGGAAAGTATGCATGTAATCAATAGTCATTTATTCCATAAACCAGACGACATTCATGACAGAAATTCTGTAATTAAATAAGCACATCATTTAGGAGTTGTATTTGTGCATTAATATGTCAAGCTGCGTACAAATAGGTTTTCGATTATGGTAAAATGGCACATAAAAATATTCAATATTTCAACATGCATATTTTCTTTTTTGTTTGAGTGTATAATATGTTTTTATCATTAGGATATATTTTTTTTTTATGACTCTTTTTATAGATAACACAGGCCCTAAATTAATGGAAATGAAATTAAAAATATTTGATTTAGGACATATTTTTTTTTACTTCAGATATAACACAAGCAAAGACAAAATAAATTCTACATGGTAAACAAAAAAAAATCTATATTGTCAAAATAAACAGCACTTTGTGTATGGTATATAAAGAATGTTTTTTTTTTTACCTCCTTCCAACAATTATTTGAAAATAACAACTAAAAATTGATACAGCTAATTTATTTTTATTATTATTTACACTGACAAACCAACCAAGGTTATACAGAAAAATCCATAAAGTAATAAAATTTGAAAAGGCATATTTATATTCTCTGTTTATTACTTTGTGCTATCTGTGATACTAATCAGTGTTTACTAGATGTAAGTATAGCTTTTAAAAATGTTTATGTCACCAACACAGTAATATAATATACTATACTAATGAAAAACATTACATTCTTTAAAAAAAACTGATATGTTTTCTGTTTGAAGAACTTTTGTTCTACTACAAAAAAAATTTCCAAATCCAGTCATGTATTAAAATTGTTTTTGTAATAAATTTAGATAATTTAAATGTATCACAAATTTTTTTTATTTTGACAAAGAAACATAAGAATATAGTCATTGCAAAAAGTGGATCGAACATTCTAGTTTTGTTTCTTTGTTGAAAAATACTAACACATCAATCCATCCACTTCTAACACCTACATAAAAATAAGAAACTGTTTGCAGTTCTTGAGTGGAGCATTAAATCTATATATATGTGTGTGATACACAAAATTATATAAACTACTATATTTACAGGTTAATGGGCATCTTTATGTATGTTTCAACTTTAAAATTGTGCCATGGATTCACATTTGTGAAACTGCACTCAAAATGGAGGAACCGTGGAGTGGGTTTCAAATTGTTGATAGGATTTTATGAATTTTGGGGATATTTCTAATTTCTTTAGAATAAAATGTTTGTGATTTTTGCATTGACAATAATATATTGGTAGATATCAATTTCATTTAGCCAGAAATAACCTTACATTTGTATTTGTATTGAATATTTTTCTGAAATATCCCGTCCTTGAGATATTGATGTTGGTAGTAAGTCTCGAGCTGAATGGGTGACAGATGAGAGTTTGCAGTTATAAACAGTGAACTTGTTTAAAACTGGATCCATATGTTTACTTATTTAAATTTTATTGTGCTTCATTAGTGTTATGAGTCAGTTTGGAGAGAAATGCCTGTCTGGTTTAAACAGGTTTCTAGTAAATACAGGTTTCTAGTTAAGACATGTTTCTTGTTTAGACAGGTTTCTTGTTTAGACAGGCTACTAGTTTAAATCATGTTTCTAGTTTAGACGGGTTTCTAGTTTAGACAGGTTTCTTGTTTAGGCACATTTCTGGTTTAAACAGGTTTCTTGTTTAAAAAGGTTTTTGGTATGGACAAGATCTAGTTTAGGCAGGTTTCTAATTAGACATGTTTCTAGTTTAGACAGGTTTCTGTTTTAGACAGGTTTCTGGTTTAAATACAAAAATGTAGATTTCTAGTTCAGACAGGTTTCTTTTTTAGACAGGCTACTAGTTTATAGAGGTTTCCAATTTAGACAGATTTGTAGTTAAGACAGGATTATAATTTAGACAAGTTTCTGGTTTAGGTAGGTTTCTGTCTTAAACAGGTTTCTAATTGGAAAGGTTTCTAGTTTATACAGGTTTCTGGTTTAGACCAGATCTAGTTTAGACAGGTTTCTAGTTTAGACAGATTTCTGGTTTGGACAGGTTTCTTTTTTACACAGGTTTCATGTTTAAACAGATTTCTTGTTTAGACAAGTTTCTAGTTTCTAGACAGACTGTCACTGCCCTGTAATTATATGGTTATTATATTGTTAATAAAATGTCTGCATTATTGGTTGCCAGGTAATAACAGTAACCTCATCCAGTGAAAGTGTCCTCCCATTACTGGTAATAAGGTTTTATATGACACTCAAACATTAATTACTGTGGTACAGGTAACATGGATCTTGATGTAGTTTAGTGTGAAAGTGTCCTATTACTGGTAATAAGGTTTTATATGACACTCAAACATTAATTACTGTGGTACAGGTAACATGGATCTTGATGTAGTT